>JAKZJJ010000046.1:0-210000 GCA_030015415.1 Cynopterus sphinx
TGATGTTGACTGTGCGAGTGAGTGTGAGAGTGTGTTGGAGGGTGATTGTGAGTGTGAGATTGAGTTGTGGTGGATGGTGAATGTGTGTTTGAGGGTGATTGTGAGTGTGAGCATGGTGTGAGTGAGTGTGAGTGTGTTTGGAGGGTGATTGTGAGTGTGAGCATGAGTGTGAGTGTGAGTTGGAGTGTGTTTGGAGGTGATTGTGAGTGTGAGCGTGAAGTGTGTGTGAGTGTGTGAGGTGTGTTTGGAGGGTGATTGTGAGTGTGGCGTGAGTGTGAGTGTGAGGTGTGAGAGTGTGTTTGGGGGTGATTGTCAGTGTGAGCATGAGTGTGAGAAGGTGTGAGAGTGTGTTTGAGGGTGATTGTGAGTGTGAGCATGAGTGTGAATGTGAGTGTGAGAGTCTGTTATGGGATGATTGTGAGTGTGTGCGTGAGTGTGAATGTGAGTGTGTGTGTGTTTGAGTGTTTGTGTGTGTGTGAGCTTGAGTGTGAGTGTGAGTGTGAGAGTGTGTTCAAGGGTGATTGTGAATGGAAGCATGAGTGTGAGTGTGAGAGTGTGTTTGAGGGTGATTGTGACTGTGAGTGTGAGTGTGAGTGTGAGATGTGTTTGAGGCTGAATGTGAGTGTGGCGTGAGTGTGAGGGGCAGTGTGATAATGTGGGGTTGAGGGTGAGCCTGGGCGTGAGTGTGAGGGTGAGAGTGAGTGTGGTGTGAGTGTGGCGTTGGTGTGAGGGTGGGTGTGAAAAGAGGATGGGTGTGATGGTGGGGTGTGAGTGTAGGTGTGAGAGTCAGTGTGAGTGATGGTGAATTTGAAAATCAGTGTGGCGTGAGTTTGCGTCTGAGGGGTGAGGGTGAGAGTGAGGATGAGCATAAGAATGCGGGTGAGTGTCAGGGTGTTGGTGTGCAGGAATTTGAAGGTTTGCGTGTGGGTGTATCTGAGGATTAGAATGAGGGTGGGCGTGATGGTGAGTGTGAGGGACAGGTGTGAGGTGTGCAGTGAGAGTGAGTGTGTGTGTGAGCTTGGTGTGTGAATGAGTGTTAGAATGAGGGGTGAATGTGGGGTGGAGTGTGAGAATGAGAGTGGGGTTGAGATTCAGAAGAGAGTTAGTTAAGGTTGATGCTGAGGATCAGAATGGCCGGTGGCGTGAAGGTGAGTGTGAGTGTGAGCGTGAGTGTGAAAATGGCGGTGAGTGTGAGGATGACTGTGAACGTGAGTGTGAGAGTGAAAGTGAGAGTGTTAGTGTCCCGACCAGGGACCTGGTGGTTCGGTTCGAGGGAGGACCAAGCCTGGAGAGAAATGGGTGGAAAAACGGAGCGGAGGCAAGACAGTATTCTGATCAAGCCTCAAAAATTTTATTTCGGAGCAGGTACATTTATGCAGAAGAACAAAGGGAGGCAGGACTATACGCATCGGGGATACTAATTACATTGTCGTTGGATCCTGGTTGCTGGAGTGAGGGGCTGTAAAGTTTAGAGGACATGGAGTGTGAAATGGGGAGTGTATAAAAAGGGAAACTAGGGAGGAGGCGGTGGGCAGCTGCAGATGGTGATAACCTTTCAGCACGAGGCAGCTCTCTGTAACAATTTATGATCAGCTGGTTCTCAGAACAAACAGGGCAAATAGGCATGTTCTCATGCCAGAGGCTGGGCAGTCAGGATGAAGGCCTTATGGGTCCCTTCATGTTAGTGTGAGTGTGAGTGTGAGTTTGAATTTGAGCGTGGGTTTGAGGGTGAGTGTGAGTGGGACGGTGATTGGAGGGTGAGGTGAGGGTGAGTGTGAAAATGAGTGCGTGTGGGGAGTTTGGAGTCTGAGAGTGAGGATGAAAGTGAGGGAGAGGCGTCTGAGTGCAGGTGAGTGTCAGGGTGATGGATAGCATCCGTTTGAGAGTTAAGCGTGAGCTTGAGGCTGAGAAGTAGAATGAGGGGTGAGCGTGAAGGTGAATATGAGTGTAAGGGAGGCGTGGAGTGTGAGACTGAGAGTCAGTTGAGGTTGAGGTGAGGTGAGTGTGAGGGTGTGTTTGAGGCTGAATGTGGCGCTAAGCGCCAGTGTGAGAGTTAAGCGTGGGGAAGATCGTGTGAATGGGGTGGGCGGTGGAGTGTGACTTTTGGGTGAGGCTGAGCATGAGGATTGGTGTTTGAAGTAGGGTGCGACTGAGGGTGCAGCGTGGGTGTGACCGTGACTGTGAGGGTGAGCATCAGCGAGTGTGAGATTAAGGTTGAGGGGTGAGAGTGAGGTTGGGCGTCAGTTGAGTGTGTGAGCATGAGCGTGAGGGTGAGTGTGAGGGTAAGTGTGAGAATGAAGGTGGAGTGTGGGGTGGACTGTGGCATTGAGGGTGAGAGTGAGTGTGGTGTGAGTGTGAGTGTGAGGGAGAGTGTGAGTGTGAGGATGACTGTGAGAATGGGATTGAGAGTGGGGTTGACAGTGGGAGTGAGGGTGAGAGTGAGGGTGGCGTAAGTGGGGTGAGTGTCAGGATGAGAATGATGGTTGGTGTGTGGGTGAGTTTGGAGTGTGAAGTGCAGTGAGTGTCAATGTCAGTGTGGCGTGAGTGTGAGCGTGAGTGTGAAAATGGCGGTGAGTGTGAGGTTGACTGTGGGAGTGAGTGTGAGTGAGTGTGCTTGTGAGAGTGAGTTTGAGGGTGAGTGTGAGAGTGTGTTTGAGGGTGATTGTGAGCGTGAGTGTGAGTGTGAGTGTGAAAGTGTGTTTGAGGGTGATTGTGAGTGTGAGCATGAGTGTGAGTGCTAGTGTGAGTGTTTTGAGGGTGATTTTGAGTGTGAGCATGAGTGTGAGTGTGAGTGTGAGAGTGTGTTTTAAAATGACTGTGAGTGTGAGCGTGAGTGTGAGTGTGAGGGTGAGTGTGTTTGAGGGTGATTGTGAGTGTGAGCATGAGTGTGAGGGGGAGTGACAGAGTGTGTTGGTATGTGATTGTGAGTGTGAGCGTGAGAGTGTGTTTTAGAATGATTGTGAGCGTGAGTGTGAGTGCTAGTGTGAGTGTGTTTGAGGGTGATTGTGAGTGTGAGCATGAGTGTGACTGTGAGGGTGAGTGTGTTTGAGGGTGATTGTGAGTGTGAGCGTGAGTGTGAGTGTGAGGGTGTGTTTGAGGGTAATTGTGAGTGTGAGCATGAGTGTGAGAAGGAGTGTGAGAGTGTGTTTGAGGGTGATTGTGAGTGTGAGCGTGTGTGTGAGTGTGAGTGTGTGAGTGTGTTGGAGGGTGATTGTGAGTGTGAGCGTGAGTGTGAGTGTGAGTGTGAGAGTGTGTTGGAGGGTGATTGTGAGTGTGAGCGTGAGTGTGAGTGTGAGGGTGAGTGTGTTTGAGGGTGATTGTGAGTGTGAGCATGAGTGTGAGTGTGAGTGTGAGAGTGTGTTGGAGGGTGATTGTGAGTGTGAGCGTGAGTGTGAGTGTGAGTGTGAGAGTGTGTTTTTAAATGATTGTGAGTGTGAGCGTGAGTGTGAGTGTGAGTGTGAGTGTGTTTGAGGGTGATTGTGAGTGTGAGCATGAGTGTGAGTGTGAGTGTGAGAGTGTGTTGGAGGGTGATTGTGAGTGTGAGCGTGAGTGTGAGTGTGAGTGTGAGAGTGTGTTTGAGGGTGATTGTGAGTGTGAGCGTGAGTGTGAGTGTGAGTGTGAGAGTGTGTTTGAGGGTGATTGTGAGTGTGAGCATGAGTGTGAGTGTGAGTGTGAGAGTGTGTTTGAGGGTGATTGTGAGTGTGAGCGTGAGTGTGAGTGGGAGTGTGAGAGTGTGTTTGAGGGTGATTGTGAGTGTGAGCATGAGTGTGAGTGTGAGTGTGTGGTTGTGTTGGTTGTTGATTGTTTGTGTGAGCGTGAGTGTGAGTGTGAGGGTGAGTGTGTTTGAGGGTTATTGTGAGTGTGAGCATGAGTGGGAGAAAGAGTGTGAGAGTGTTTTTGAGGGTGATTGTGAGTGTGAGCGTGAGTGTGAGTGTGAGTGTGAGATGTGCTGGAGGGTGATTGTGAGTGTGAGTGTGAGTGTGAGGGCGAGTGTGAGTGTGAGTGAGCGTGAATGTGAGTGTGTGTGAGGTGTGTGAGTGTGAGTGTGGTGTGAGGTGTGTGAGTGTGAGTGAGTGTGAGTGTGTGAGGGTGATGAGTGTGAGCATGAGTGTGAGGTGTGAGAGTGTGTTTGAGGGTGATTGTGAGTGTGAGCGTGACTGTGAGTGTGGTGTGAGTGTGTTGGAGGTGATTGTGAGTGTGAGTTGGTGTGTGAGTGTGAGGTGTGTTTGAGCGTGAGTGTGAGTGTGAGTGTGAGAGTGAGTGGGAGTGTGTTTGAGGGTGATTGTGAGTGTGAGGATGAGTGTGAGTGTGAGGGTGAGAGTGTGTTGGGGTGATTGTGAGTGTGGCGTGGTGTGAGTGTGTGAGTGTGTTTGGAGGTGATTGTGAGTGTGAGCGTGAGTGTGAGGTGGTGTGAGGTGAGTGTGTTTGAGGGTGATTATGAGTGTGAGCGTGAGTGTGACTGTGAGGGTGAGTGTGTTTGAGGGTGATTGTGAGTGTGAGATGAGTGTGAGTGTGAGTGTGAGAGTGTGTTGGAGGGTGATTGTGAGTGTGAGTGTGAATGTGAGTGTGAGTGTGAGAGTGTGTTTTTGGATGATTGTGAATGTGAGCGTGAGTGTGAGTGTGAGGGTGAGTGTGTTTGAGGGTGATTGTGAGTGTGACCTTGTGGGTGAATGTGAGTGTGAGTGTGGGGGTGTGTGAGTGATTGAGTGTGTGAGTGTGAGTGTGAGAGGTGTGTTTGAGGGTGATTGTGAGAGAGTGAGTGTGAGAATGTGAGTGTGTGTGTGAGGCAGGTGTGAGAGTGTGAGGTGAGTGTGGAGAGTGATTGTGAGTGTGAGGTGAGGTGTGAGAGTGTGAGTGTGAGTGTGGGTGTGCGTGGGGGCGTGAGTGTGTGGGTGTGAGGGGTGAGTGTGAGGTGTGAGTGTGAGGTGTGGGGTGATTGTGAGTGTGGCGTGAGTGTGAGGTGTGAGTGTGAGTGTGGAGGTGAGTGAGGTGAGGTGAGTGTGAGAGTGTGTAGTGTGAGAGTGTGAGCGTGAGTGTGATGTGTGAGTGAGTGTGTGAGTGTGAGTGTGAGTGTGAGTGTGTTTGAGGTGTGAGAGTGAGATGAGTGTGAGTGTGAGTGTGAGAGTGTGTTGGAGGGTGATTGTGAGTGTGAGCTTGAGTGTGAGTGGGAGTGTGAGAGTGTGTTGGAGGGTGATTGTGAGTGTGAGCATGAGTGTGAGAGTGTTTTTGAGGGTGATTGTGAGTGTGAGCGTGAGTGTGAGTGTGAGTGTGTTTGATTGTGATTGTGAGTGTGAGCTTGAGTGTGAGGGTGAGTGTGAGAGTGTGTTTGAGGGTGATTGTGAGTGTGAGCGTGAGTGTGAGGGTGAGTGTGTGAGGGTTTTGGAGGGTGATTGTGAGTGTGAGTGTGAGTGAGTGTGCTTGTGAGAGTGAGTTTGAGGGTGAGTGTGAGTGTGAGCGTGAGTGTGAGAGTGCAGGTGAGTGTGAGTGTGTTGGAGGTGATTGTGAGTGTGAGCGTGTGTGTGAGTGTGAGTGTGAGAGTGAGAGTGAGATTGAGTGTGAGTGTGTTTGAGGTTAATTGTGAGTGTGAGCCTGAGTTTGAGTGTGGGTGTGTGTTGGTGGGTGATTGTGAGTGTGAGCATGAGTGTGAGAGTGTGAGTGTGAGTGTGTTTGGAGATTGTGAGTGTGAGCGTGGAGTGGGAGTGTGAGAGTGTGTTTGAGGGTGATTGTGAGTGTGAGCATGAGTGTGAGTGGGAGTGTGAGAGTGTGTTGGAGGGTGATTGTGAGTGTGAGCATGAGTGTGAGAAGGAGTGTGAGAGTGTGTTGGAGGGTGATTGTGAGTGTGAGCGTGAGTGTGAGTGTGAGGGTGAGTGTGTTTGAGGGTGATTGTGAGTGTGAGCATGAGTGTGAGTGTGAGAGTGTGTTTGAGGGTGATTGTGAGTGTGAGCGTGAGTGTGAGTGTGAGTGTGAGTGTGAGTGTGAGGGTGAGTGTGAGGTTGAGTGTGAGTGTGAGTGTGAGAGTGAGTGTGAGTGTGTGAGTGTGAGCATGAGTGTGAGGTGTGTGTGTGTGTGTGCGTGTGAGTGTGAGGGTGTGTGTGAGTGTGAGTGTGTGTGTGTGTGAGTGTGAGCGTGAGTGTGAGTGTGAGTGTGTGAGTGTGTTGGAGGGTGATTGTGAGTGTGAGCGTGAGTGTGAGTGTGAGGGTGAGTGTGTTTGAGGGTGATTGTGAGTGTGAGCATGAGTGTGAGTGGGAGTGTGAGAGTGTGTTGGAGGGTGATTGTGAGTGTGAGCGTGAGTGTGAGTGTGAGTGTGAGAGTGTGTTTTAGGATGATTGTGAGTGTGAGCGTGAGTGTGAGTGCTAGTGTGAGTGTGTTTGAGGGTGATTGTGAGTGTGAGCGTGAGTGTGAGTGTGAGGGTGAGTGTGTTTGAGTGTGATTGTGAGTGTGAGCATGAGTGTGAGGGTGAGTGTGAGAGTGTGTTGGTGGGTGATTGTGAGTGTGAGCGTGAGTGTGAGTGTGAGTGTGAGAGTGTTTGAGAGGGTGAGTTTGAGTGTGAGTGAGCGTGTGAGAGTGAGTGTGTGAGGTGTGAGTGTGTTTGAGGTGTGTTTGTGAGTGTGAGCGTGAGTGTGAGTGTGAGGGTGAGTGTGTTTGAAAGTGATTGTGAGTGTGAGCAACAGTGTGAGGGGGAGTGTGAGAGATGTGTTGGAGGGTGATTGTGAGTGTGAGCGTGAGTGTGAATGTGAGTGTGAGAGTCTGTTATAGGATGATTGTGAGTGTGTGCGTGAGTGTGAATGTGAGTGTTAGTGTGTTTGAGGGTAATTGTGATTGTGAGCATGAGTGTGAGGGAGAGTGTGAGAGTGTGTTCGAGAATGATTGTGAATGGAAGCATGAGTGTGAGTGTGAGATGTGCTTGAGGGTGATTGTGAGTGTGACCGTGAGTGTGAGATGTGCTTGAGGGTGATTGTGAGTGTGAGCGTGAGTGTGAGGGCAGGTGTGATGTGAGGTTGAGGGTGAGCCTGAGCGTGAGTGTGAGGGTGAGAGTGAGTGTAGTGTGAGTGTGAGCGTTAGTGTGAGGGTGGGTGTGAAAAAGAGGATGAGTGTGATGGTAGGTGTGAGTGTAGGTGTGAGAGTCAGTGTGAGTGATGGTGAATTTGAAAATCAGTGTGAGCGTGAGTTTGCGCCAGAGGGTGAGGGTGAGAGTGAGGATGAGCATAAGAATGCGGGTGAGTGTCAGGGTGATGGTGAGCATGAAGTTGAAGGTTAGCGTGTGGGTGAAGCTGAGGATGAGAATGAGGGTGAGCGTGATGGTGAGTGTGAGGTTGAGTGTGAGTGTGCGAGTGAGAGTGAGTGTGTGTGTGAGCTTGCGTGTGTGAATGAGTGTTAGAATGAGGGTGAATGTGAGGTGGAGTGTGAGAATGAGAGTGAGGTTGAGATTCAGAAAGAGAGTTAGTTAAGGTTGATGCTGAGGATCAGAATGACGGTGAGCGTGAAGGTGAGTGTGAGTGTGAGCGTGAGTGTGAAAATGGCGGTGAGTGTGAGGTTGACTGTGGGAGTGAGTGTGAGAGTGAAAGTGAGTGTGTTAGTGTCCCGACCCGCGGGACCTAGTGGTTCGCGGGTTCGAGGAGGACCAAGCCTGGAGAGAAATGGGTGGAAAAAGGAGCGGAGGCAAGACAGTATTCTGATCAAGCCTCAAAAATTTTATTTCAGAGCAGGTATATTTATACAGAAGAACAAAGGGAGGCAGGACTATAGGCATCGGGGATACTAATTACATTGTCGTTGGATCCTGGTTGCTGGAGTGAAGGGGCTGTAAAAGTTTAGAGGACATGGAGTGTGAAATGGGGGAGTGTATAAAAAGGGAAACTAGGGAGGAGGCGGTGGGCAGCTGCAGATGGTGATAACCTTTCAGCACGAGGGCAGCTCTCTGTAACAATTTATGATCAGCTAGTTCTCAGAACAAACAGGGCAAATAGGCATGTTCTCATGCCAGGGGGCTGGGCGGTCAGGATGAAGGCCTTATGGCTCCCAACATGTTAGTGTGAGTGTGAGTGTGAGTTTGAATTTGAGCGTGGGTTTGAGGGTGAGTGTGAGTGGGACGGTGATTGGAGGGTGAGGGTGAGTGTGAAAATGAGTGCGTGTGGGAGTTTGAGTCTGAGAGTGAGGATGAAAGTGAGGGAGGCGTCTGAGTGCAGGTGAGTGTCAGGGTGATGGATAGCATCCGTTTGAGAGTTAAGCGTGAGCTTGAGGCTGAGAAGTAGAATGAGGGTGGCGTGAAGGTGAATATGAGTGTGGGGAGGCGTGAGTGTGAGACTGAGAGTCGGTTGAGGTTGAGGGTGAGGGTGAGAGTGAGGGTGTGTTTGAGGCTGAATGTGGCGCTAAGCGCCAGTGTGAGAGTTAAGCGTGGGGAAGATCGTGTGAATGAGGTAGACGGTGAGTGTGACTTTTTGGGTGAGGCTGAGCATGAAGATTGGTGTTTGAAGTAGGGTGCGACTGAGGGTGCGCGTGAGTGTGACCGTGACTGTGAGGGTGAGAATCAGCGAGAGTGTGAGGTTAAGATTGAGGGTGAGAGTGAGGTTGAGCGTCAGCTGAGTGTGTGAGCATGAGTGTGAGGGTGAGTGTGAGGGTAAGTGTGAGAATGAAGGTGAGTGTGAGGTGGACTGTGGCATTGAGGGTGAGAGTGAGTGTGGTGTGAGTGTGAGTGCGAGGGAGAGTGTGAGTGTGAGGATGACTGTGAGAATGGGAGTGAGAGTGCGGTTGACAGTGGGGAGTGAGGGTGAGAGTGAGGGGTGAGCGTGAAGTGGGGTGAGTGTCAGGATGAGAATGATGGTTGGTGTGTGGGTGAGTTTGAGTGTGAAGTGCGAGTGAGTGTCAATGTCAGTGTGAGCGTGAGTGTGAGGTAAAGTGTAAGAATGGGAGTGAGTGTGATGTTGACTGTGGGAGTGAGTGTGAGTGAGTGTGCTTGTGAGAGTGAGTTTGAGGGTGAGTGTGAGAGTGTGTTTGAGGGTGATTGTGAGCGTGAGTGTGAGTGTGAGGGTGAGTGTGTTTGAGGGTGATTGTGAGTGTGAGCATGAGTGTGAGTGCTAGTGAGAGTGTTTTGAGGGTGATTTTGAGTGTGAGCATGAGTGTGAGTGTGAGTGTGAGAGTGTGTTTTAAAATGACTGTGAGTGTGAGCGTGAGTGTGAGTGCTAGTGTGAGTGTGTTTGCGGGTGATTTTGAGTGTGAGCATGAGTGTGAGTGGGAGTGTGAGAGTGTGTTGGAGGGTGATTGTGAGTGTGAGCGTTAGAGTGTGTTTTAGAATGATTGTGAGCGTGAGTGTGAGTGCTAGTGTGAGTGTGTTTTAGGATGATTGTGAGTGTGAGCATGAGTGTGAGAGTGTGTTGAAGGGTCATTATGAGTGTGAGCGTGAGTGTGAGTGTGAGGGTGAGTGTGTTTGAAAGTGATTGTGAGTGTGAGCATGAGTGTTAGGGGAGTGTGAGAGTGTGTTGGAGGGTGATTGTGAGTGTGAGATGAGTGTGAGTGTGAGTGTGAGAGTGTGTTGGAGGGTGATTGTGAGTGTGAGCGTGAGTGTGAGTGTGAGTGTGTTTGAGGGTGATTGTGCGTGTGAGCATGAGTGTGAGAAGGAGTGTTAGAGTGTGTTGGAGGGTGATTGTGAGAGTGAACATGAGTGTGAGAGTGTGTTGGTGGGTGATTGTGAGCGTGAGTGTGAGTGTGAGGGTGAGTGTGTTTGAAAGTGATTGTGAGTGTGAGCATGAGTGTGAGAAGAGTGTGAGAGTGTGTTGGAGGGTGATTGTGAGTGTGAGCGTGAGTGTGAGTGTGAGTGTGTGAGTGTGTTTGAGGGTGATTGTGAGTGTGAGCGTGAGTGTGAGCATGAGTGTGAGAGTGTGTTGAAGGGCGATTATGAGTGTCAGCGTGAGTGTGAGTGTGAGGGTGATTGTGTTTGAAAGTGAATGTGAGTGTGAGCATGAGTGTGAGGGGAAGTGTGAGAGTGTGTTGGAGGGTGACTGTGAGTGTGAGATGAGTGTGAGTGTGAGTGTGAGAGTGTGTTGGAGGGTGATTGTGAGTGTGAGCGTGAGTGTGACTGTGAGGGTGAGTGTGTTTGAGGGTGATTTTGAGTGTGAGCATGAGTGTGAGTGGGAGTGTGAGAGTGTGTTGGAGAGTGATTTTGAGTGTGAACGTGAGTGTGAGTGTGAGTGTGAGGGTGTTTTTTTGGATGATTGTTTGTGTGAGCGTGAGTGTGAGTGTGAGGGTGAGTGTGTTTGAGGGTTATTGTGAGTGTGAGCATGAGTGGGAGAAAGAGTGTGAGAGTGTTTTTGAGGGTGATTGTGAGTGTGAGCGTGAGTGTGAGTGTGAGTGTGAGTGTGTTTGAGGGTGATTGTGAGTGTGAGCGTGAGTGTGAGTGTGAGTGTGAGAGTGTGTTTGAGGGTGATTGTGAGTGTGAGCATGAGTGTGAGTGTGAGTGTGAGAGTGTGTTTGAGGGTGATTGTGAGTGTGAGCGTGAGTGTGAGTGTGAGTGTGTGAGTGTGTTGGAGGGTGATTGTGAGTGTGAGCATGAGTGTGAGAAGGAGTGTGAGAGAGTGTTGTAGAGTGATTGTGAGTGTGAGCGTGAGTGTGAATGTGAGTGTGAGAGTGTTTGAGGGTAATTGTGATTGTGAGCATGAGTGTGAGGGTGAGTGTGAGAGTGTGTTAGAGGGTGATTGTGAATGGAAGCATGAGTGTGAGTGTGAGAGTGTGTTTGAGGGTGATTGTGACTGTGAGTGTGAGTGTGAGATGTGCTTGAGGGTGATTGTGAGTGTGAGCGTGAGTGTGAGGCAGGTGTGATGTGGGGTTGAGGGTGAGCCTGGGCGTGAGTGTGAGGGTGAGAGTGAGTGTGGTGTGAGTGTGTGGCGTTGGTGTGAGGTGGGTGTGAAAGAGGATGGAGTGTGATGGTAGGTGTGTGCGTGTGGGTGGGAGAGTCAGTGTGAGTGATGGTGAAGTTGAAACTCAGTGTGAGCGTGAGTTTGCGTCTGAGGGTGAGGGTGAGAGTGAGGATGAGCATAAGAAGGCGGGTGAGTGTCAGGGTGATGGTGAGCATGAATTTGACGTTTAGCGTGTGGGTTAAGGTGAGGTGGTGAATGAGGGTGTGTGTGATGGTGAGTGTGAGGTTGAGTGTGAGTGTGCGAGTGAGAGTGAGTGTGTGTGTGAGCTTGAGTGTGTGAATGAGTGTTAGAATGAGGGTGAATGTGAGGTGGAGTGCGAGAATGAGAGTGAGGTTGAGATTCAGAAAAGAGTTAGTTAAGGTTGATGCTGAGGATCAGAATGGCCGGTGGCGTGCAGGTGAGTGTGAGTGTGCGCGTGAATGTGAAACTGGCGGTGAGTGTGAGGGTGACTGTGGGAGTGAGTGTGAGTGTGAAAGTGAGTGTGTTGGTGTCCCGACCATGGGACCTAGTGGTTCATGAGTTCGAGGAGGACCAAGCCTGGAGAGAAATGGGTGGAAAAAGGAGCGGAGGCAAGACAGTATTCTGATCAAGCCTCAAAAATTTTATTTCAGAGCAGGTATATTTATACAGAAGAACAAAGGAGGCAGGACTATAGGCATCAGGGATACTAATTACATTGTCGTTGGATCCTGGTTGCTGGAGTGAAGGGGCTGTAAAAGTTTAGAGGACATGGAGTGTGAAATGGGGAGTGTATAAAAAGGGAAACTGGACAGGAGGCGGTGGGCAGCTGCAGATGGTGATAACCTTTCAGCACGAGGGCAGCTCTCTGTAACAATTTATGATCAGCTAGTTCTCAGAACAAACAGGGCAAATAGGCATGTTCTCATGCCGGGGGCCTGGGCGGTCAGGATGAAGGCCTTATGGCTCCCAACATGTTAGTGTGAGTGTGAGTGTGAGTTTGAATTTGAGCGTGGGTTTGAGGGTGTGTGTGAGTGGGACTGTGATTGGAGGGTGAGGTTGAGTGTGAGTGTGAAAATGAGTGCGTGTGGGAGTTTGGAGTCTGAGAGTGAGGATGAAAGTGAGGGAGGCGTCTGAGTGCAGGTGAGTGTCAGGGTGATGTAAAGCATACTTTTTAGAGTTAGCGTGAGCTTGAGGCTGAGAAGTAGAATGAGGGTGAGCGTGAAGGTGAATATGAGTGTAAGGGAGAGCGTGAGTGTGAGACTGAGAGTCTGTAGAGGTGGAGGGTGAAGGGAGTGTGAGGGTGTGTTTGAGGCTGAATGTGACGCTTGCGCCAGTGTGAGAGTTAGCGTAAGGAAGATCGTGTGAATGAGGTAGACGGTGAGTGTGACTTTTTGGGTGAGGCTGAGCATGAGGATTGGTGTTTGAAGTAGGGTGCGACTGAGGGTGCGCGTGAGTGTGACCGTGACTGTGAGGGTATCAGCGAGAGTGTGAGATTAAGGTTGAGGGTGAGAGTGAGGTTGAGCGTCAGTTGAGTGTGTGAGCATGAGTGTGAGGTAGAGTGTGAGGGTAAGTGTGAGAATGAAGGTGAGTGTGAGGTGGACTGTGGCATTGAGGGTGAGAGTGAGTGTGGTGTGAGTGTGAGTGCGAGGGAGAGTGTGAGTGTGAGGATGACTGTGAGAATGGGATTGAGAGTGAGGTTGACAGTGGGAGTGAGGGTGAGAGTGAGGGTGAGCGTAAGTAAGGGTGAGTGTCAGGATGAGAATGATGGTTAGTGTGTGGGTGAGTTTGAGTGTGAAGTGCGAGTGAGTGTCAATGTCAGTGTGAGCGTGAGTGTGAGGGTAAGTGTAAGAATGGGAGTGAGTGTGATGTTGACTGTGCGAGTGAGTGTAAGTGAGTTTGCTTGTGAGAGTGAGTGTGAGGGTGAGTGTGAGAGTGTGTTTGAGGGTGATTGTGAGCGTGAGTGTGAGCATGAGTGTGAGAGTGTGTTGGTGGGTGATTGTGAGCGTGAGTGTGAGTGTGTGTTTGAGGGTGATTGTGAGTGTGAGCGTGAGTTTGAGTGTGAGTGTGAGTGGGTTGGAGGGTGATTGTGAGTGTGAGCATGAGTGTGAGAAGGAGTGTGAGAGTGTGTTGTAGGGTGATTGTGAGTGTGAGCGTGAGTGTGAATGTGAGTGTGAGAGTCTGTTATAGGATGATTGTGAGTGTGTGCGTGAGTGTGAATGTGAGTGTGAGTGTGTTTGAGGGTAATTGTGATTGTGAGCATGAGTGTGAGGGAGAGTGTGAGAGTGTGTTCGAGGGTGATTGTGAGTGGAAGCATGAGTGTGAGTGTGAGAGTGTGTTTGAGGGTGATTGTGAGTGTGAGTGTGAGTGTGAGATGTGCTTGAGGGTGATTGTGAGTGTGAGCGTGAGTGTGAGGGCGAGTGTGATAATGAGGTTGAGGGTGAGCCTGAGCGTGAGTGTGAGGGTGAGAGTGAGTGTAGTGTGAGTGTGAGCGTTAGTGTGAGGGTGGGTGTGAAAAAGAGGATGAGTGTGATGGTAGGTGTGAGTGTAGGTGTGAGAGTCAGTGTGAGTGATGGTGAATTTGAAAATCAGTGTGAGCGTGAGTTTGCGTCTGAGGGTGAGGGTGAGAGTGAGGATGAGCATAAGAATGCGGGTGAGTGTCAGGGTGATGGTGAGCATGAAGTTGAAGGTTAGCGTGTGGGTGAAGCTGAGGATGAGAATGAGGGTGAGCGTGATTGTGAGTGTGAGGTCGAGTGTGAGTGTGCGAGTGAGAGTGAGTGTGTGTGTGAGCTTGAGTGTGTGAATGAGTGTTAGAATGAGGGTGAATGTGAGGTGGAGTGTGAGAATGAGAGTGAGGTTGAGATTCAGAAAAGAGTTAGTTAAGGTTGATGCTGAGGATCAGAATGACGGTGAGCGTGAAGGTGAGTGTGAGTGTGAGCGTGAGTGTGAAAATGGCGGTGAGTGTGAGGTTGACTGTGGGAGTGAGTGTGAGAGTGAAAGTGAGTGTGTTCGTGTCCCGACCATGAGACCTAGTGGTTCGCGGGTTCGAGGAGGACCAAGCCTGGAGAGAAATGGGTGGAAAAAGGAGCGGAGGCAAGACAGTATTCTGATCAAGCCTCAAAAATTTTATTTCAGAGCAGGTATATTTATACAGAAGAACAAAGGGAGGCAGGACTATAGGCATCGGGGATACTAATTACATTGTCGTTGGATCCTGGTTGCTGGAGTGAAGGGGCTGTAAAAGTTTAGAGGACATGGAGTGTGAAATGGGGGAGTGTATAAAAAGGGAAACTAGGGAGGAGGCGGTGGGCAGCTGCAGATGGTGATAACCTTTCAGCACGAGGGCAGCTCTCTGTAACAATTTATGATCAGCTAGTTCTCAGAACAAACAGGGCAAATAGGCATGTTCTCATGCCGGGGGGCTGGGCGGTCAGGATGAAGGCCTTATGGCTCCCAACATGTTAGTGTGAGTGTGAGTTTGAATTTGAGCGTGGGTTTGAGGGTGAGTGTGAGTGGGACGGTGATTGGAGGGTGAGGGTGAGGGTGAGTGTGAAAATGAGTGCGTGTGGGAGTTTGAGTCTGAGAGTGAGGATGAAAGTGAGGGAGAGCGTACGAGTGCGGGTGAGTGTCAGGGTGATGGATAGCATCCGTTTGAGAGTTAGCGTGAGCTTGAGGCTGAGAAGTAGAATGAGGGTGAGCGTGAAGGTGAATATGAGTGTAAGGGAGAGCGTGAGTGTGAGACTGAGAGTCGGTTGAGGTTGAGGGTGAGGTGAGTGTGAGGGTGTGTTTGAGGCTGAATGTGACGCTTGCGCCAGTGTGAGAGTTAGCGTAAGGAAGATCGTGTGAATGAGGTAGACGGTGAGTGTGACTTTTTGGGTGAGGCTGAGCATGAGGATTGGTGTTTGAAGTAGGGTGCGACTGAGGGTGCGCGTGAGTGTGACCGTGACTGTGAGGGTGAGTATCAGCGAGAGTGTGAGATTAAGGTTGAGGGTGAGAGTGAGGTTGAGCGTCAGTTGAGTGTGTGAGCATGAGTGTGAGGTAGAGTGTGAGGGTAAGTGTGAGAATGAAGGTGAGTGTGAGGTGGACTGTGGCATTGAGGGTGAGAGTGAGTGTGGTGTGAGTGTGAGTGCGAGGGAGAGTGTGAGTGTGAGGATGACTGTGAGAATGGGATTGAGAGTGAGGTTGACATGGGCAGTGAGGGGGAGAGTGAGGGTGTGCGTAAGTGGGGTGAGTGTCAGGATGAGAATGATGGTTAGTGCGTGGGTGAGTTTGAGTGTGAAGTGCGAGTGAGTGTCAATGTCAGTGTGAGCGTGAGTGTGAGGGTAAGTGTAAGAATGGGAGTGAGTGTGATGTTGACTGTGGGAGTGAGTGTGAGTGAGTGTGCTTGTGAGAGTGAGTTTGAGGGTGAGTGTGAGAGTGTGTTTGAGGGTGATTGTGAGCGTGAGTGTGAGTGCTAGTGTGAGTGTGTTTGAGGGTGATTGTGAGTGTGAGCATGAGTGTGAGTGCTAGTGTGAGTGTTTTGAGGGTGATTTTGAGTGTGAGCATGAGTGTGAGTGTGAGTGTGAGAGTGTGTTTTAAAATGACTGTGAGTGTGAGCGTGAGTGTGAGTGTGAGGGTGAGTGTGTTTGAGGGTGATTGTGAGTGTGAGCATGAGTGTGGGTGGGAGTGAAAGAGTGTGTTGGAGAGTGATTGTGAGTGTGAGCGTGAGTGTGACTGTGAGGGTGAGTGTGTTTGAATGTGATTGTGAGTGTGAGCATGAGTGTGAGTGTGAGTGTGTTTGAGGGTAATTGTGAGTGTGAGCATGAGTTTGAGGGTGAGTGTGTTTGAGGGTGATTGTTAGTGTGAGCATGAGTGTGAGAAGGAGTGTGAGAGTGTGTTGGAGGGTGATTGTGAGTGTGAGCGTGAGTGTGAGTGTGAGTGTGTGAGTGTGTTGGAGGGTGATTGTGAGTGTGAGCGTGAGTGTGAGCATGAGTGTGAGAGTGTGTTGAAGAGCGATTATGAGTGTGAGCGTGAGTGTGAGTGTGAGGGTGAGTGTGTTTGAAAGTGATTGTGAGTGTGAGCATGAGTGTGAGGGGAAGTGTGAGAGTGTGTTGGAGGGTGATTGTGAGTGTGAGATGAGTGTGAGTGTGAGTGTGAGAGTGTGTTGGAGGGTGATTGTGAGTGTGAGCGTGAGTGTGAGTGTGAGGGTGAGTGTGTTTGAGGGTGATTGTGAGTGTGAGCATGAGTGTGAGTGTGAGTGTGAGAGTGTGTTGGAGGGTGATTGTGAGTGTGAGCGTGAGTGTGAGTGTGAGTGTGAGAGTGTGTTTTTGGATGATTGTGAGTGTGAGCGTGAGTGTGAGTGTGAGGGTGAGTGTGTTTGAGGGTGATTGTGAGTGTGAGCATGAGTGTGAGGGGGAGTGTGAGAGTGTGTTGGAGGGTGATTGTGAGTGTGAGCGTGAGTGTGAGTGTGAGTGTGAGAGTGTGTTGGAGGGTGATTGTGAGTGTGAGCATGAGTGTGAGAAGGAGTGTGAGAGTGTGTTGTAGGGTGATTGTGAGTGTGAGCGTGAGTGTGAGTGTGAGTATGAGTGTGTTTGAAAGTAATTGTGAGTGTGAGATGAGTGTGAGTGTGAGTGTGAGAGTGTGTTGGAGGGTGATTGTGAGTGTGAGCATGAGTGTGAGAAGGAGTGTGAGAGTGTGTTGGAGGGTATTGTGAGTGTGAGCGTGAGTGTGAATGTGAGTGTGAGAGTCTGTTTTAGGTTGATTGTGAGTGTGAGCGTGAGTGTGAATGTGAGTGTGAGTGTGTTTGAGGGTAATTGTGAGCATGAGTGTGAGGGTGAGTGTGAGAGTGTGTTCGAGGGTGATTGTGAGTGGAAGCATGAGTGTGAGTGTGAGAGTGTGTTTGAGGGTGATTGTGAGTGTGAGTGTGAGTGTGAGATGTGCTTGAGGGTGATTGTGAGTGTGAGCGTGAGTGTGAGGGCGGCGGTGTTAAGATGGTTGAGGGTGAGGCTGAGCGTGAGTGTGAGGTGAGAGTGAGTGTGGTGTGAGTGTGGCGTTGGTGTGAGGGTGGGTGTGAAAAGAGGATGAGTGTGATGGTAGGTGTGAGTGTAGGTGTGAGAGTCAGTGTGAGTGATGGTGAATTTGAAAATCAGTGTGAGCGTGAGTTTGCGTCTGAGGGTGAGGGTGAGAGTGAGGATGAGCATAAGAATGCGGGTGAGTGTCAGGGTGATGGTGAGCATGAAGTTGAAGGTTAGCGTGTGGGTGAAGCTGAGGATGAGAATGAGGGTGAGCGTGATGGTGAGTGTGAGGACGAGTGTGAGTGTGCGAGTGAGAGTGAGTGTGTGTGTGAGCTTGAGTGTGTGAATGAGTGTTAGAATGAGGGTGAATGTGAGGTGGAGTGTGAGAATGAGAGTGAGGTTGAGATTCAGAAAGAGTTAGTTAAGGTTGATGCTGAGGATCAGAATGACGGTAGGCGTGAAGGTGAGTGTGAGTGTGAGCGTGAGTGTGAAAATGGCGGTGAGTGTGAGGTTGACTGTGGGAGTGAGTGTGAGAGTGAAAGTGAGTGTGTTAGTGTCCCGACCCGCGGGACCTAGTGGTTCGCGGGTTCGAGGAGGACCAAGCCTGGAGAGAAATGGGTGGAAAAAGGAGCGGAGGCAAGACAGTATTCTGATCAAGCCTGAAAAATTTTATTTCAGAGCAGGTATATTTATACAGAAGAACAAAGGGAGGCAGGACTATAGGCATCAGGGATACTAATTACATTGTCGTTGGATCCTGGTTGCTGGAGTGAAGGGGCTGTAAAAGTTTAGAGGACATGGAGTGTGAAATGGGGGAGTGTATAAAAAGGGAAACTAGGGAGGAGGCGGTGGGCAGCTGCAGATGGTGATAACCTTTCAGCACGAGGGCAGCTCTCTGTAACAATTTATGATCAGCTAGTTCTCAGAACAAACAGGGCAAATAGGCATGTTCTCATGCCAGGGGTTGGGTGGTCAGGATGAAGGCCTTATGGCTCCCAACATGTTAGTGTGAGTGTGAGTGTGAGTTTGAATTTGAGCGTGGGTTTGAGGGTGAGTGTGAGTGGGACGGTGATTGGAGGGTGAGGGTGAGTGTGAAAATGAGTGCGTGTGGGAGTTTGAGTCTGAGAGTGAGGATGAAAGTGAGGGAGAGCGTACGAGTGCGGGTGAGTGTCAGGGTGATAAATAGCATCCGTTTGAGAGTTAGCGTGAGCTTGAGGCTGAGAAGTAGAATGAGGGTGAGCGTGAAGGTGAATATGAGTGTAAGGGAGAGCGTGAGTGTGAGACTGAGAGTCGGTTGAGGTTGAGGGTGAGGTGAGTGTGAGGGTGTGTTTGAGGCTGAATGTGACGCTAGCGCCAGTGTGAGAGTTAGCGTAAGGAAGATCGTGTGAATGAGGTAGACGGTGAGTGTGACTTTTGGGTGAGGCTGAGCATGAGGATTGGTGTTTGAAGTAGGGTGCGACTGAGGGTGCGCGTGAGTGTGACCGTGACTGTGAGGGTGAGCATCAGCGAGAGTGTGAGATTAAGGTTGAGGGTGAGAGTGAGGTTGAGCGTCAGTGGAGTGTGTGAGCATGAGTGTGAGGGTGAGTGTGAGGGTAAGTGTGAGAATGAAGGTGAGTGTGAGGTGGACTGTGGCATTGAGGGTGAGAGTGAGTGTGGTGTGAGTGTGAGTGCGAGGGAGAGTGTGAGTGTGAGGATGACTGTGAGAATGGGATTGAGAGTGAGGTTGACAGTGGGAATGAGGGTGAGAGTGAGGGTGAGCGTAAGTAAGGGTGAGTGTCAGGATGAGAATGATGGTTAGTGTGTGGGTGAGTTTGAGTGTGAAGTGCTAGTGAGTGTCAATGTCAGTGTGAGCGTGAGTGTGAGGGTAAGTGTAAGAATGGGAGTGAGTGTGATGTTGACTGTGGGAGTGAGTGTGAGTGAGTGTGCTTGTGAGAGTGAGTTTGAGGGTGAGTGTGAGAGTGTGTTTGAGGGTGATTGTGAGTGTGAGCGTGAGTGTGAGTGCTAGTGTGAGTGTGTTTGAGGGTGATTTTGAGTGTGAGCATGAGTGTGAGTGGGAGTGTGAGAGTGTGTTGGAGGGTGATTGTGAGTGTGAGCATGAGTGTGAGTGTGAGTGTGAGAGTGTGTTGGAGGGTGATTGTGAGTGTGAGCGTGAGTGTGAGTGTGAGTGTGAGAGTGTGTTGGAGGGTGATTGTGAGTGTGAGCATGAGTGTGAGAAGGAGTGTGAGAGTGTGTTGGAGGGTGATTGTGAGTGTGAGCGTGAGTGTGAATGTGAGTGTGAGAGTCTGTTATAGGATGATTGTGAGTGTGAGCGTGAGTGTGAATGTGAGTGTGAGTGTGTTTGAGGGTAAGTGTGAGTGTGAGCATGAGTGTGAGGGTGAGTGTGAGAGTGTGTTGGAGGGTGATTGTGAGTGGAAGCGTGAGTGTGAGTGTGAGAGTGTGTTTGAGGGTGATTGTGAGTGTGAGCGTGAGTGTGAGTGTGAGTGTGAGAGTGTGTTTGAGGGTGATTGTGAGTGTGAGCGTGAGTGTGAGGGCGAGTGTGATAATGAGGTTGAGGGTGAGCCTGAGCGTGAGTGTGAGGGTGAGAGTGAGTGTAGTGTGAGTGTGAGCGTTAGTGTGAGGGTGGGTGTGAAAAAGAGGATGAGTGTGATGGTAGGTGTGAGTGTGGGTGTGAGAGTCAGTGTGAGTGATGGTGAATTTGAAAATCAGTGTGAGCGTGAGTTTGCGTCTGAGGGTGAGGTTGAGAGTGAGGATGAGCATAAGAATGCGGGTGAGTGTCAGGGTGATGGTGAGCATGAAGTTGAAGGTTAGCGTGTGGGTGAAGCTGAGGATGAGAATGAGGGTGAGCGTGATGGTGCGTGTGAGGACGAGTGTGAGTGTGCGAGTGAGAGTGAGTGTGTGTGTGAGCTTGAGTGTGTGAATGAGTGTTAGAATGAGGGTGAATGTGAGGTGGAGTGTGAGAATGAGAGTGAGGTTGAGATTCAGAAAGAGAGTTAAGGTTGATGCTGAGGATCAGAATGACGGTGAGCGTGAAGGTGAGTGTGAGTGTGAGCGTGAATGTGAAAATGGCGGTGAGTGTGAGGTTGACTGTGGGAGTGAGTGTGAGAGTGAAAGTGAGTGTGTTAGTGTCCCGACCCGCGGGACCTAGTGGTTCGCGGGTTCGAGGAGGACCTAGCCTGGAGAGAAATGGGTGGAAAAAGGAGCGGAGGCAAGACAGTATTCTGATCAAGCCTTAAAATTTTATTTCAGAGCAGGTAATTTTATACAGAAGAACAAAGGGAGGCAGGACTATAGGCATCGGGGATACTAATTACATTGTCGTTGGATCCTGGTTGCTGGAGTGAAGGGGCTGTAAAAGTTTAGAGGACATGGAGTGTGAAATGGGGGAGTGTATAAAAAGGGAAACTAGGGAGGAGGCGGTGGGCAGCTGCAGATGGTGATAACCTTTCAGCACGAGGGCAGCTCTCTGTAACAATTTATGATCAGCTAGTTCTCAGAACAAACAGGGCAAATAGGCATGTTCTCATGCCGGGGGGCTGGGCGGTCAGGATGAAGGCCTTATGGCTCCCAACATGTTAGTGTGAGTGTGAGTTTGAATTTGAGCGTGGGTTTGAGGGTGAGTGTGAGTGGGACGGTGATTGAAGGGTGAGGGTGAGGGTGAGTGTGAAAATGAGTGCGTGTGGGAGTTTGAGTCTGAGAGTGAGGATGAAAGTGAGTGCGGGTGAGTGTCAGGGTGATGGATAGCATCCGTTTGAGAGTTAGCGTGAGCTTGAGGCTGAGAAGTAGAATGAGGGTGAGCGTGAAGGTGAATATGAGTGTAAGGGAGAGCGTGAGTGTGAGACTGAGAGTCGGTTGAGGTTGAGGGTGAGGTGAGTGTGAGGGTGTGTTTGAGGCTGAATGTGACGCTAGCGCCAGTGTGAGAGTTAGCGTAAGGAAGATCGTGTGAATGAGGTAGACGGTGAGTGTGACTTTTTGGGTGAGGCTGAGCATGAGGATTGGTGTTTGAAGTAGGGTGCGACTGAGGGTGCACGTGAGTGTGACCGTGACTGTGAGGGTGAGCATCAGCGAGAGTGTGAGATTAAGGTTGAGGGTGAGAGTGAGGTTGAGCGTCAGTTGAGTGTGTGAGCATGAGTGTGAGGGTGAGTGTGAGGGTAAGTGTGAGAATGAAGGTGAGTGTGAGGTGGACTGTGGCATTGAGGGTGAGAGTGAGTGTGGTGTGAGTGTGAGTGCGAGGGAGAGTGTGAGTGTGAGGATGACTGTGAGAATGGGATTGAGAGTGAGGTTGACAGTGGGAGTGAGGGTGAGAGTGAGGGTGAGCGTAAGGGTGAGTGTCAGGATGAGAATGATGGTTAGTGTGTGGGTGAGTTTGAGTTTGAAGTGCGAGTGTCAATGTCAGTGTGAGCGTGAGTGTGAGGGTAAGTGTAAGAATGGGAGTGAGTGTGATGTTGACTGTGGGAGTGAGTGTGAGTGAGTGTGCTTGTGAGAGTGAGTTTGAGGGTGAGTGTGAGAGTGTGTTTGAGGGTGATTGTGAGCGTGAGTGTGAGTGTGAGTGTGAAAGTGTGTTTGCGGGTGATTGTGAGCGTGAGTGTGAGTGCTAGTGTGAGTGTGTTTGAGGGTGATTGTGAGTGTGAGCATGAGTGTGAGTGCTAGTGTGAGTGTTTTGAGGGTGATTTTGAGTGTGAGCATGAGTGTGAGTGTGAGTGTGAGAGTGTGTTTTAAAATGACTGTGAGTGTGAGCGTGAGTGTGAGTGTGAGGGTGAGTGTGTTTGAGGGTGATTGTGAGTGTGAGCATGAGTGTGAGGGGGAGTGACAGAGTGTGTTGGTATGTGATTGTGAGTGTGAGCGTGAGAGTGTGTTTTAGAATGATTGTGAGCGTGAGTGTGAGTGCTAGTGTGAGTGTGTTTGAGGGTGATTGTGAGTGTGAGCATGAGTGTGAGAGTGTGTTGAAGGGTGATTATGAGTGTGAGCGTGAGTGTGAGTGTGAGGGTGAGTGTGTTTGAAAGTGATTGTGAGTGTGAGCATGAGTGTGAGGGGGAGTGTGAGAGTGTGTTGGACGGTGATTGTGAGTGTGAGATGAGTGTGAGTGTGAGTGTGAGAGTGTGTTGGAGGGTGATTGTGAGTGTGAGCGTGAGTGTGAGTGTGAGTGTGAGAGTGTGTTGGAGGGTGATTGTGAGTGTGAGCGTGAGTGTGAGTGTGAGTGTGAGAGTGTGTTGGAGGGTGATTGTGAGTGTGAGCGTGAGTGTGAGTGTGAGAGTGTGAGAGTGTGATTGTGAGTGAGTGGCGTGAGTGTGAGATGAGTGTGAGTGTGAGTGTGAGAGTGTGTTGGAGGGTGATTGTGAGTTTGAGAATGAGTGTGAGAAGGAGTGTTAGAGTGTGTTGGAGGGTATTGTGAGTGTGAGCGTGAGTGTGAGTGTGAGTGTGTGAGTGTGTTGGAGGGTGATTGTGAGTGTGAGCGTGAGCGTGAGTGTGAGTGTGAGAGTGTGTTTGAGGGTGATTGTGAGTGTGAGCGTGAGCGTGAGTGTGAGTGTGAGAGTGTGTTTTTGGATGATTTTGAGTGTGAACGTGAGTGTGAGTGTGAGTGTGTGAGTGTGTTGGAGGGTGATTGTGAGTGTGAGCGTGAGTGTGAATGTGAGTGTGAGTGTGTTTGAGGGTAATTGTGAGTGTGAGCATGAGTGTGAATGTGAGTGTGAGTGTGTTTGAGGGTAATTGTGAGTGTGAGCATGAGTGTGAGGGTGAGTGTGAGAGTGTGTTCGAGGGTGAATGTGAGTGGAAGCGTGAGTGAGTGTGAGTGTGGGATTGTGATTGAGGGTGTGATTGTGATGGGTGTGAGTGTGAGTGTGAGATGTGGCAGGGTGATTGTGAGTGTGAGCGTGAGTGTGAGGCGAGTGTGATGTGGGGTTGAGGTGAGCCTGAGCGTGAGAGTGAGGGTGAGAGTGAGTGTAGTGTGAGTGTGAGCGTTAGTGTTAGGGTGGGTGTGAAAAAGAGGATGAGTTTGATGGTAGGTGTGAGTGTAAGTGTGAGAGTCAGTGTGAGTGATGGTGAATTTGAAAATCAGTTTGAGCGTGAGTTTGCGTCTGAGGGTGAGGGTGAGAGTGAGGATGAGCATAAGAATGCGGGTGAGTGTCAGGGTGATGGTGAGCATGAAGTTGAAGGTTAGCGTGTGGGTGAAGCTGAGGATGAGAATGAGGGTGAGCGTGATGGTGAGTGTGAGGACGAGTGTGAGTGAGAGTGAGTGTGTGTGTGAGCTTGAGTGTGTGAATGAGTGTTAGAATGAGGGTGAATGTGAGGTGGAGTGTGAGAATGAGTGAGGTTGAGATTAAGAATGAGATTTAAGGTTGATGCTGAGGACCAGAATGACGGTGAGCGTGAAGGTGAGTGTGAGTGTGAGCGTGAGTGTGAAAATGGCGGTGAGGGTGAGGTTGACTGGGGGAGTGAGTGTGTGAGTGTGAGGGAGTGTGTGAGTGTCCGGACCCGCGGGCGCTGGTGGTTCGCGGGGTCGAGGAGGACGGTGCCTGGAGAGAAAGGGGTGGAAGAAGGAGCGCAGGCAAGACAGTATTCTGATCAAGCCTCAAAAATTTTATTTCAGAGCAGGTATATTTATACAGAAGAACAAAGGGAGGCAGGACTATAGGCATCGGGGATACTAATTACATTGTCGTTGGATCCTGGTTGCTGGAGTGAAGGGGCTGTAAAAGTTTAGAGGACATGGAGTGTGAAATGGGGAGTGTATAAAAAGGGAAACTAGGGAGGAGGCGGTGGGCAGCTGCAGATGGTGATAACCTTTCAGCACGAGGGCAGCTCTCTGTAACAATTTATGATCAGCTAGTTCTCAGAACAAACAGGGCAAATAGGCATGTTCTCATGCCAGGGGTTGGGTGGTCAGGATGAAGGCCTTATGGCTCCCAACATGTTAGTGTGAGTGTGAGTGTGAGTTTGAATTTGAGCGTGGGTTTGAGGGTGAGTGTGAGTGGGACGGTGATTGGAGGGTGAGGGTGAGGGTGAGTGTGAAAATGAGTGCGTGTGGGAGTTTGAGTCTGAGAGTGAGGATGAAAGTGAGTGCGGGTGAGTGTCAGGGTGATGGATAGCATCCGTTTGAGAGTTAGCCTGAGCTTGAGGCTGAGAAGTAGAATGAGGGTGAGCGTGAAGGTGAATATGAGTGTAAGGGAGAGCGTGAGTGTGAGACTGAGAGTCGGTTGAGGTTGAGGGTGAGGTGAGTGTGAGGGTGTGTTTGATGCTGAATGTGAGGCTACAGTCAGTGTGAGAGTTAGCGTAAGGAAGATCGTGTGAATGAGGTAGACGGTGAGTGTGACTTTTTGGGTGAGGCTGAGCATGAGGATTGGTGTTTGAAGTAGGGTGCGACTGAGGGTGCGCGTGAGTGTGACCGTGACTGTGAGGGTGAGCATCAGCGAGAGTGTGAGATTAAGGTTGAGGGTGAGAGTGAGGTTGAGCGTCAGTTGAGTGTGTGAGCATGAGTGTGAGGGTGAGTGTGAGGGTAAGTGTAAGAATGGGAGTGAGTGTGATGTTGACTGTGGGAGTGAGTGTGAGTGAGTGTGCTTGTGAGAGTGTGAGTGCAGGGAGAGTGTGTGAGTGTGAGGATGACTGTGAGAATGGGATTAAGTGAGGGTGACAGTGGGAGTGAGGGTGAGAGTGAGGGTGAGCTTAAGTACGGGTTTTTGTCAGGATGAGAATGTGGGTTCGTGTGTGGGTGTGTTTGAGTTTGTAGTGCGAGTGTGAATGTCAGTGTGTGCGTGAGTGTGAGGGTTAGTGTAAGAATGGGAGTGAGTTTTAGTTTGACTGTGGGAGTGAGTGTGAGTGCTAGTGTGAGTGGGTTTGAGTGTGAGTGTGAGAGTGTGTTTGAGGGTGATTGTGAGTGTGAGGGTGAGTGTGAGATGTGCTTGAGGGTGATTGTGAGTGTGAGCATGAGTGTGAGTGCTAGTGTGAGTGTGTTTGAGGGTGATTGTGAGTGTGAGCATGAGTGTGAGTGCTAGTGTGAGTGTTTTGAGGGTGATTTTGAGTGTGAGCATGAGTGTGAGTGTGAGTGTGAGAGTGTGTTTTAAAATGACTGTGAGTGTGAGCGTGAGTGTGAGTGTGAGGGTGAGTGTGTTTGAGGGTGATTGTGAGTGTGAGCATGAGTGTGAGGGGAGTGACAAAGTGTGTTGGTATGTGATTGTGAGTGTGAGCGTGAGAGTGTTTTTAGAATGATTGTGAGCGTGAGTGTGAGTGCTAGTGTGAGTGTGTTTGAGGGTGATTGTGAGTGTGAGCATGAGTGTGAGAGTGTGTTGAAGGGCGATTATGAGTGTGAGCGTGAGTGTGAGTGTGAGTGTGACAGTGTGTTGGAGGGTGATTGTGAGTGTGAGCGTGAGTGTGAGTGTGAGGGTTTGTGTGTTTGAGGGTGATTATGAGTGTGAGCATGAGTGTGAGTGTGAGTGTGAGTGAGTGTGTTGGAGGGTGAGGTGTGAGTGTGAGTGTGAGGGAGTGTGAGTGTGTGTTGAGTGATTGTGAGTGTGAGCATGAGTGTGAGAGTGAGTGTGATGAGTGTGTTTGAGGGTAATTGTGAGTGTGAGCATGAGTGTGAGACTGAGTGTGAGAGTGTGTTGGAGGGTGATTGTGAGTGTGAGCGTGAGTGTGAGGGTGAGTGTGAGTGAGTGTTGAGGTGATGAGTGAGTGTGAGTGTGACTGTGAGGGTGAGTGTGTTTGAGTGTGATTGTGAGTGTGAGCATGAATGTGAATGTGAGTGTGTTTGAGGGTGATTGTGAGTGTGAGCATGAGTGTGAGTGTGAGTGTGAGAGTGTGTTGGAGGGTGATTGTGAGTGTGAGCGTGAGTGTGAGTGTGAGGGTGAGTGTGTTTGAGGGTGATTGTGAGTGTGAGCGTGAGTGTGAGTGTGAGGGTGAGTGTGTTTGAGGGTGATTGTGAGTGTGAGCATGAGTGTGAGGGGGAGTGTGAGAGTGTGTTGGAGGGTGATTGTGAGTGTGAGCGTGAGTGTGAGTGTGAGTGTGAGTGTGTTTGAGGGTGATTGTGAGTGTGAGCGTGAGTGTGAGTGTGAGTGTGAGAGTGTGTTTGAGGGTGATTGTGAGTGTGAGCATGAGTGTGAGAAGGAGTGTGAGAGTGTGTTGTAGGGTGATTGTGAGTGTGAGCGTGAGTGTGAATGTGAGTGTGAGAGTCTGTTATAGGATGATTGTGAATTTGAGCGTGAGTGTGAGTGTGAGGGTGAGTGTGTTGGAGGGTGATTGTGACTGTGAGCATGAGTGTGAGGGAGAGTGTGAGAGTGTGTTCGAGGGTGATTGTGAGTGGAAGCATGAGTGTGAGTGTGAGAGTGTGTTTGAGGGTGATTGTGACTGTGAGTGTGAGTGTGAGTGTGAGATGTGCTTGAGGGTGATTGTGAGTGTGAGCGTGAGTGTGAGGGCGAGTGTGATAATGAGGTTGAGGGTGAGCCTGAGCGTGAGTGTGAGGGTGAGAGTGAGTGTAGTGTGAGTGTGAGCGTTAGTGTGAGGGTGGGTGTGAAAAAGAGGATGAGTGTGATGGTAGGTGTGAGTGTAGGTGTGAGAGTCAGTGTGAGTGATGGTGAATTTGAAAATCAGTGTGAGCGTGAGTTTGCGTCTGAGGGTGAGGGTGAGAGTGAGGATGAGCATAAGAATGCGGGTGAGTGTCAGGGTGATGGTGAGCATGAAGTTGAAGGTTAGCGTGTGGGTGAAGCTGAGGATGAGAATGAGGGTGAGCGTGATGGTGAGTGTGAGGATGAGTGTGAGTGTGCGAGTGAAAGTGAGTGTGTGTGAGCTTGAGTGTGTGAATGAGTGTTAGAATGAGGGTGAATGTGAGGTGGAGTGTGAGAATGAGAGTGAGGTTGAGATTCAGAAAGAGAGTTAGTTAAGGTTGATGCTGAGGATCAGAATGACGGTGAGCGTGAAGGTGAGTGTGAGTGTGAGCGTGAGTGTGAAAATGGCGGTGAGTGTGAGGTTGACTGTGGGAGTGAGTGTGAGAGTGAAAGTGAGTGTGTTAGTGTCCCGACCCGCGGGACCTAGTGGTTCGCGGGTTCGAGGAGGACCAAGCCTGGAGAGAAATGGGTGGAAAAAGGAGCGGAGGCAAGACAGTATTCTGATCAAGCCTCAAAAATTTTATTTCAGAGCAGGTATATTTATACAGAAGAACAAAGGGAGGCAGGACTATAGGCATCGGGGATACTAATTACATTGTCGTTGGATCCTGGTTGCTGGAGTGAAGGGGCTGTAAAAGTTTAGAGGACATGGAGTGTGAAATGGGGGAGTGTATAAAAAGGGAAACTAGGGAGGAGGCGGTGGGCAGCTGCAGATGGTGATAACCTTTCAGCACGAGGGCAGCTCTCTGTAACAATTTATGATCAGCTAGTTCTCAGAACAAACAGGGCAAATAGGCATGTTCTCATGCCGGGGGGCTGGGCAATCAGGATGAAGGCCTTATGGCTCCCAACATGTTAGTGTGAGTGTGAGTGTGAGTTTGAATTTGAGCGTGGGTTTGAGGGTGAGTGTGAGTGGGACGGTGATTGGAGGGTGAGGGTGAGTGTGAAAATGAGTGCGTGTGGGAGTTTGAGTCTGAGAGTGAGGATGAAAGTGAGGGAGAGCGTACGAGTGCGGGTGAGTGTCAGGGTGATGGATAGCATCCGTTTGAGAGTTAGCGTGAGCTTGAGGCTGAGAAGTAGAATGAGGGTGAGCGTGAAGGTGAATATGAGTGTAAGGGAGAGCGTGAGTGTGAGACTGAGAGTCGGTTGAGGTTGAGGGTGAGGTGAGTGTGAGGGTGTGTTTGAGGCTGAATGTGACGCTAGCGCCAGTGTGAGAGTTAGCGTAAGGAAGATCGTGTGAATGAGGTAGACGGTGAGTGTGACTTTTTGGGTGAGGCTGAGCATGAGGATTGGTGTTTGAAGTAGGGTGCGACTGAGGGTGCGCGTGAGTGTGACCGTGACTGTGAGGGTGAGTATCAGCGAGAGTGTGAGATTAAGGTTGAGGGTGAGA
Organism: Cynopterus sphinx; assembly: GCA_030015415.1. Lineage (NCBI taxonomy): Eukaryota > Metazoa > Chordata > Mammalia > Chiroptera > Pteropodidae > Cynopterus > Cynopterus sphinx. The sequence continues at coordinate 27,842 of JAKZJJ010000046.1, forward strand.
GTGAGGTTGAGCGTCAGTGGAGTGTGTGAGCATGAGTGTGAGGGTGAGTGTGAGGGTAAGTGTGAGAATGAAGGTGAGTGTGAGGTGGACTGTGGCATTGAGGGTGAGAGTGAGTGTGGTGTGAGTGTGAGTGCGAGGGAGAGTGTGAGTGTGAGGATGACTGTGAGAATGGGATTGAGAGTGAGGTTGACAGTGGGAGTGAGGGTGAGAGTGAGGGTGAGCGTAAGTAAGGGTGAGTGTCAGGATGAGAATGATGGTTAGTGTGTGGGTGAGTTTGAGTGTGAAGTGCTAGTGAGTGTCAATGTCAGTGTGAGCGTGAGTGTGAGGGTAAGTGTAAGAATGGGAGTGAGTGTGATGTTGACTGTGGGAGTGAGTGTGAGTGAGTGTGCTTGTGAGAGTGAGTTTGAGGGTGAGTGTGAGAGTGTGTTAGAGGGTGATTGTGAGCGTGAGTGTGAGTGTGAGTGTGAAAGTGTGTTTGCGGGTGATTGTGAGCGTGAGTGTGAGTGCTAGTGTGAGTGTGTTTGAGGGTGATTGTGAGTGTGAGCATGAGTGTGAGTGCTAGTGTGAGTGTTTTGAGGGTGATTTTGAGTGTGAGCATGAGTGTGAGTGTGAGTGTGAGAGTGTGTTTTAAAATGACTGTGAGTGTGAGCGTGAGTGTGAGTGTGAGGGTGAGTGTGTTTGAGGGTGATTGTGAGTGTGAGCATGAGTGTGAGGGGGAGTGTGAGAGTGTGTTGGAGGGTGATTGTGAGTGTGAGCGTGAGTGTGACTGTGAGGGTGAGTGTGTTTGAGGGTGATTGTGAGTGTGAGCATGAGTTTGAATTTGAGTGTGAGTGTGTTTGACGGTAATTGTGAGTGTGAGCAAGAGAGTGAGGGTGAGTGTGTTTGAGGGTGATTGTTAGTGTGAGCATGAGTGTGAGAAGGAGTGTGAGAGTGTGTTGGAGGGTGATTGTGAGTGTGAGCGTGAGTGTGAGTGTGAGTGTGTGAGTGTGTTGGAGGGTGATTGTGAGTGTGAGCGTGAGTGTGAGTGTGAGGGTGAGTGTGTTTGAGGGTAATTGTGAGTGTGAGCATGAGTGTGAGAAGGAGTGTGAGAGTGTGTGAGAGTGTGTTGGACGGTGATTGTGAGTGTGAGATGAGTGTGAGTGTAAGTGTGAGAGTGTGTTGGAGGGTGATTGTGAGTGTGAGCGTGAGTGTGACTGTGAGGGTGAGTGTGTTTGAGGGTGATTGTGAGTGTGAGCATGAGTATGAGTGCTAGAGTGAGTGTGGTTGAGGGTGATTGTGAGTGTGAGCATGAGTGTGAATGTGAGTGTGAGAGTGTGTTGGAGGGTGATTGTGAGTGTGAGCGTGAGTGTTAGTGTGAGGGTGAGTGTGTTTGAGGGTGAATGTTAGTGTGAACGTGTGTGTGAGCGTGAGTGTGAGTGTGTGTTTGAGGGTGATTGTGAGTGTGAGCGTGAGTGTGAGGGGGAGTGTGAGAGTGTGTTGGAGGGTGATTGTGAGTGTGAGCGTGAGCGTGAGTGTGAGTGTGAGAGTGTGTTTTTGGATGATTGTGAGTGTGAGCGTGAGTGTGAGTGTGAGTGTGAGTGTGTTTGAGGGTGATTGTGAGTGTGAGCATGAGTGTGAGGGTGAGTGTGAGAGTGTGTTGGAGGGTGATTGTGAGTGGAAGCGTGAGTGTGAGTGTGAGAGTGTGTTTGAGGGTGATTGTGAGTTTGAGTGTGAGTGTGAGATGTGCTTGAGGGTGATTGTGAGTGTGAGCGTGAGTGTGAGGGCGAGTGTGATAATGAGGTTGAGGGTGAGCCTGAGCGTGAGTGTGAGGGTGAGAGTGAGTGTAGTGTGAGTGTGAGCGTTAGTGTGAGGGTGGGTGTGAAAAAGAGGATGAGTGTGATGGTAGGTGTGAGTGTAGGTGTGAGAGTCAGTGTGAGTGATGGTGAATTTGAAAATCAGTGTGAGCGTGAGTTTGCGTCTGAGGGTGAGGGTGAGAGTGAGGATGAGCATAAGAATGCGGGTGAGTGTCAGGGTGATGGTGAGCATGAAGTTGAAGGTTAGCGTGTGGGTGAAGCTGAGGATGAGAATGAGGGTGAGCGTGATGGTGAGTGTGAGGACGAGTGTGAGTGTGCGAGTGAGAGTGAGTGTGTGTGTGAGCTTGAGTGTGTGAATGAGTGTTAGAATGAGGGTGAATGTGAGGTGGAGTGTGAGAATGAGAGTGAGGTTGAGATTCAGAAAGAGAGTTAGTTAAGGTTGATGCTGAGGATCAGAATGACGGTGAGCGTGAAGGTGAGTGTGAGTGTGAGCGTGAGTGTGAAAATGGCGGTGAGTGTGAGGTTGACTGTGGGAGTGAGTGTGAGAGTGAAAGTGAGTGTGTTAGTGTCCCGACCCGCGGGACCTAGTGGTTCGCGGGTTCGAGGAGGACCAAGCCTGGAGAGAAATGGGTGGAAAAAGGAGCGGAGGCAAGACAGTATTCTGATCAAGCCTCAAAAATTTTATTTCAGAGCAGGTATATTTATACAGAAGAACAAAGGGAGGCAGGACTATAGGCATCGGGGATACTAATTACATTGTCGTTGGATCCTGGTTGCTGGAGTGAAGGGGCTGTAAAAGTTTAGAGGACATGGAGTGTGAAATGGGGGAGTGTATAAAAAGGGAAACTAGGGAGGAGGCGGTGGGCAGCTGCAGATGGTGATAACCTTTCAGCACGAGGGCAGCTCTCTGTAACAATTTATGATCAGCTAGTTCTCAGAACAAACAGGGCAAATAGGCATGTTCTCATGCCGGGGGGCTGGGCGGTCAGGATGAAGGCCTTATGGCTCCCAACATGTTAGTGTGAGTGTGAGTTTGAATTTGAGCGTGGGTTTGAGGGTGAGTGTGAGTGGGACGGTGATTGGAGGGTGAGGGTGAGGGTGAGTGTGAAAATGAGTGCGTGTGGGAGTTTGAGTCTGAGAGTGAGGATGAAAGTGAGTGCGGGTGAGTGTCAGGGTGATGGATAGCATGCGTTTGAGAGTTAGCATGAGCTTGAGGATGAGAAGTAGAATGAGGGTGAGCGTAAAGGTGAATATGAGTGTAAGGGAGAGCGTGAGTGTGAGACTGAGAGTCGGTTGAGGTTGAGGGTGAGGTGAGTGTGAGGGTGTGTTTGAGGCTGAATGTGACGCTAGCGCCAGTGTGAGAGTTAGCGTAAGGAAGATCGTGTGAATGAGGTAGACGGTGAGTGTGACTTTTTGGGTGAGGCTGAGCATGAGGATTGGTGTTTGAAGTAGGGTGCGACTGAGGGTGCGCGTGAGTGTGACCGTGACTGTGAGGGTGAGCATCAGCGAGAGTGTGAGATTAAGGTTGAGGGTGAGAGTGAGGTTGAGCGTCAGTTGAGTGTGTGAGCATGAGTGTGAGGTAGAGTGTGAGGGTAAGTGTGAGAATGAAGGTGAGTGTGAGGTGGACTGTGGCATTGAGGGTGAGAGTGAGTGTGGTGTGAGTGTGAGTGCGAGGGAGAGTGTGAGTGTGAGGATGACTGTGAGAATGGGATTGAGAGTGAGGTTGACAGTGGGAGTGAGGGTGAGAGTGAGGGTGAGCGTAAGTAAGGGTGAGTGTCAGGATGAGAATGATGGTTAGTGTGTGGGTGAGTTTGAGTGTGAAGTGCGAGTGAGTGTCAATGTCAGTGTGAGCGTGAGTGTGAGGGTAAGTGTAAGAATGGGAGTGAGTGTGATGTTGACTGTGGGAGTGAGTGTGAGTGAGTGTGCTTGTGAGAGTGAGTTTGAGGGTGAGTGTGAGAGTGTGTTTGAGGGTGATTGTGAGCGTGAGTGTGAGTGTGAGTGTGAAAGTGTGTTTGAGGGTGATTGTGAGCGTGAGTGTGAGTGCTAGTGTGAGTGTGTTTGAGGGTGATTGTGAGTGTGAGCATGAGTGTGAGTGCTAGTGTGAGTGTGTTTGAGGGTGATTTTGAGTGTGAGCATGAGTGTGAGTGTGAGTGTGAGAGTGTGTTTTAAAATGACTGTGAGTGTGAGCGTGAGTGTGAGTGTGAGGGTGAGTGTGTTTGAGGGTGATTGTGAGTGTGAGCATGAGTGTGAGGGGGAGTGACAGAGTGTGTTGGTATGTGATTGTGAGTGTGAGCGTGAGAGTGTGTTTTAGAATGATTGTGAGCGTGAGTGTGAGTGCTAGTGTGAGTGTGTTTGAGGGTGATTGTGAGTGTGAGCATGAGTGTGAGAGTGTGTTGAAGGGCGATTATGAGTGTGAGCGTGAGTGTGAGTGTGAGGGTGAGTGTGTTTGAAAGTGATTGTGAGTGTGAGCATGAGTGTGAGGGGGAGTGTGAGAGTGTGTTGGAGGGTGATTGTGAGTGTGAGATGAGTGTGAGTGTGAGTGTGAGAGTGTGTTGGAGGGTGATTGTGAGTGTGAGCGTGAGTGTGACTGTGAGGGTGAGTGTGTTTGAGGGTGATTGTGAGTGTGAGCATGAGTGTGAGGGGGAGTGTGAGAGTGTGTTGGAGGGTGATTGTGAGTGTGAGCGTGAGCGTGAGTGTGAGTGTGAGAGTGTGTTTTTGGATGATTGTGAGTGTGAGCGTGAGTGTGAGTGTGAGGGTGAGTGTGTTTGAGGGTGATTGTGAGTGTGAGCATGAGTGTGAGAAGGAGTGTGAGAGTGTGTTGGAGGGTGATTGTGAGTGTGAGCGTGAGTGTGACTGTGAGGGTGAGTGTGTTTGAATGTGATTGTGAGTGTGAGCATGAGTGTGAATGTGAGTGTGAGTGTGTTTGAGGGTAATTGTGAGTGTGAGCATGAGTTTGAGGGTGAGTGTGTTTGAGGGTGATTGTTAGTGTGAGCATGAGTGTGAGTGTGAGTGTGTGAGTGTGGTGGATGGTGATTGTGAGTTTGAGCGTGAGTGTGAGCATGAGTGTGAGAGTGTTTTGAAGAGCGATTATGAGTGTGAGCGTGAGTGTGAGTGTGAGGGTGAGTGTGTTTGAAAGTGATTGTGAGTGTGAGCATGAGTGTGAGGGGAAGTGTGAGAGTGTGTTGGAGGGTGATTGTGAGTGTGAGCGTGAGTGTGAGTGGGAGTGTGAGAGTGTGTGAGTGTGAGTGTGTGTGTGTGTGAGTGTGAGTGTGAGCGTGAGTGTGAGTGTGAGTGTGAGAGTGTGTTTGAGGGTGATTGTGAGTGTGAGCGTGAGTGTGAGTGTGAGTGTGAGTGTGTTGGAGGGTGATTGTGAGTGTGAGCGTGAGTGTGAGTGTGAGTGTGAGAGTGTGTTTTTGGATGATTGTGAGTGTGAGCGTGAGTGTGAGTGTGAGGGTGAGTGTGTTTGAGGGTGATTGTGAGTGTGAGCATGAGTGTGAGGGGGAGTGTGAGAGTGTGTTGGAGGGTGATTGTGAGTGTGAGCGTGAGTGTGAGTGTGAGTGTGAGAGTGTGTTGGAGGGTGATTGTGAGTGTGAGCATGAGTGTGAGTGTGAGTGTGAGAGTGTGTTGGAGGGTGATTGTGAGTGTGAGCGTGAGTGTGAGTGTGAGGGTGAGTGTGTTTGAGGGTGATTGTGAGTGTGAGCATGAGTGAGCGTGAGTGTGACTGTGAGGGTGAGTGTGTTTGAGGGTGATTTTGAGTGTGAGCATGAGTGTGAGTGGGAGTGTGAGAGTGTGTTGGAGAGTGATTTTGAGTGTGAACGTGAGTGTGAGTGTGAGTGTGAGGGTGTTTTTTTGGATGATTGTTTGTGTGAGCGTGAGTGTGAGTCGAGGGTGAGTGTGTTTGAGGGTGATTGTGAGTGTGAGCGTGAGTGTGAGTGTGAGTGTGAGATGTGCTGGAGGGTGATTGTGAGTGTGAGTGTGAGTGTGAATGTGAGTGTGAGAGTCTGTTATAGGATGATTGTGAGTGTGTGCGTGAGTGTGAATGTGAGTGTGAGTGTGATTGAGGGTAATTGTGAGTGTGAGCATGAGTGTGAGGGAGAGTGTGAGAGTGTGTTCGAGGGTGATTGTGAGTGGAAGCATGAGTGTGAGTGTGAGAGTGTGTTTGAGGGTGATTGTGAGTGTGAGTGTGAGTGTGAGATGTGCTTGAGGGTGATTGTGAGTGTGAGCGTGAGTGTGAGGGCGAGTGTGATAATGAGGTTGAGGGTGAGCCTGAGCGTGAGTGTGAGGGTGAGAGTGAGTGTAGTGTGAGTGTGAGCGTTAGTGTGAGGGTGGGTGTGAAAAAGAGGATGAGTGTGATGGTAGGTGTGAGTGTAGGTGTGAGAGTCAGTGTGAGTGATGGTGAATTTGAAAATCAGTGTGAGCGTGAGTTTGCGTCTGAGGGTGAGGGTGAGAGTGAGGATGAGCATAAGAATGCGGGTGAGTGTCAGGGTGATGGTGAGCATGAAGTTGAAGGTTAGCGTGTGGGTGAAGCTGAGGATGAGAATGAGGGTGAGCGTGATGGTGAGTGTGAGGACGAGTGTGAGTGTGCGAGTGAGAGTGAGTGTGTGTGTGAGCTTGAGTGTGTGAATGAGTGTTAGAATGAGGGTGAATGTGAGGTGGAGTGTGAGAATGAGAGTGAGGTTGAGATTCAGAAAGAGAGTTAGTTAAGGTTGATGCTGAGGATCAGAATGACGGTGAAGGTGAGTGTGAGTGTGAGCGTGAGTGTGAAAATGGCGGTGAGTGTGAGGTTGACTGTGGGAGTGAGTGTGAGAGTGAAAGTGAGTGTGTTAGTGTCCCGACCCGCGGGACCTAGTGGTTTGCGAGTTCGAGGAGGACCAAGCCTGGAGAGAAATTGGTGGAAGAAGGAGCGGAGGCAAGACAGTATTCTGATCAAGCCTCAAAAATTTTATTTCAGAGCAGGTATATTTATACAGAAGAACAAAGGGAGGCAGGACTATAGGCATCGGGGATACTAATTACATTGTCGTTGGATCCTGGTTGCTGGAGTGAAGGGGCTGTAAAAGTTTAGAGGACATGGAGTGTGAAATGGGGGAGTGTATAAAAAGGGAAACTAGGGAGGAGGCGGTGGGCAGCTGCAGATGGTGATAACCTTTCAGCACGAGGGCAGCTCTCTGTAACAATTTATGATCAGCTAGTTCTCAGAACAAACAGGGCAAATAGGCATGTTCTCATGCCGGGGGGCTGGGCGGTCAGGATGAAGGCCTTATGGCTCCCAACATGTTAGTGTGAGTGTGAGTGTGAGTTTGAATTTGAGCGTGGGTTTGAGGGTGAGTGTGAGTGGGACGGTGATTGGAGGGTGAGGGTGAGGGTGAGTGTGAAAATGAGTGCGTGTGGGAGTTTGAGTCTGAGAGTGAGGATGAAAGTGAGGGAGAGCGTACGAGTGCGGGTGAGTGTCAGGGTGATGGATAGCATCCGTTTGAGAGTTAGCGTGAGCTTGAGGCTGAGAAGTAGAATGAGGGTGAGCGTGAAGGTGAATATGAGTGTAAGGGAGAGCGTGAGTGTGAGACTGAGAGTCGGTTGAGGTTGAGGGTGAGGTGAGTGTGAGGGTGTGTTTGAGGCTGAATGTGACCCTATGGGCAGTGTGAGAGTTAGCGTAAGGAAGATCGTGTGAATGAGGTAGACGGTGAGTGTGACTTGATGTCAGAGGCTGAGCATGATGATTGGTGTTTGAAGTAAGGTGCTACTGAGGGTGCGCGTGAGTGTGACCGTGACTGTGAGGGTGAGCATCAGCGAGAGTGTGAGATTAAGGTTGAGGGTGAGAGTGAGGTTGAGCGTCAGTTGAGTGTGTGAGCATGAGTGTGAGGGTGAGTGTGAGGGTAAGTGTGAGAATGAAGGTGAGTGTGAGGTGGACTGTGGCATTGAGGGTGAGAGTGAGTGTGGTGTGAGTGTGAGTGCGAGGGAGAGTGTGAGTGTGAGGATGACTGTGAGAATGGGATTGAGAGTGAGGTTGACAGTGGGAGTGAGGGTGAGAGTGAGGGTGAGCGTAAGTAAGGGTGAGTGTCAGGATGAGAATGATGGTTAGTGTGTGGGTGAGTTTGAGTGTGAAGTGCGAGTGAGTGTCAATGTCAGTGTGAGCGTGAGTGTGAGGGTAAGTGTAAGAATGGGAGTGAGTGTGATGTTGACTGTGGGAGTGAGTGTGAGTGAGTGTGCTTGTGAGAGTGAGTTTGAGGGTGAGTGTGAGAGTGTGTTTGAGGGTGATTGTGAGCGTGAGTGTGAGTGTGAGTGTGAAAGTGTGTTTGAGGGTGATTGTGAGCGTGAGTGTGAGTGCTAGTGTGAGTGTGTTTGAGGGTGATTGTGAGTGTGAGCATGAGTGTGAGTGTGAGTGTGAGTGTGTTTGAGGGTGATTGTGAGTGTGAGCATGAGTGTGAGTGTGAGTGTGAGAGTGTGTTTTTGGATGATTGTGAGTGTGAGCATGAGTGTGAGGGGGAGTGACAGAGTGTGTTGGTATGTGATTGTGAGTGTGAGCGTGAGAGTGTGTTTTAGAATGATTGTGAGCGTGAGTGTGAGTGCTAGTGTGAGTGTGTTTGAGGGTGATTGTGAGTGTGAGCATGAGTGTGAGAGTGTGTTGAAGGGCGATTATGAGTGTGAGCGTGAGTGTGAGTGTGAGGGTGAGTGTGTTTGAAAGTGATTGTGAGTGTGAGCATGAGTGTTAGGGGAGTGTGAGAGTGTGTTGGAGGGTGATTGTGAGTGTGAGATGAGTGTGAGTGTGAGTGTGAGAGTGTGTTGGAGGGTGATTGTGAGTGTGAGCGTGAGTGTGAGTGTGAGTGTGTGAGTGTGTTTGAGGGTGATTGTGAGTGTGAGCGTGAGTGTGAGTGTGAGTGTGAGTGTGTTTGAGGGTGATTGTGAGTGTGAGCGTGAGTGTGAGTGTGAGTGTGAGAGTGTGTTTTTGGATGATTGTGAGTGTGAGCGTGAGTGTGAGTGTGAGGGTGAGTGTGTTTGAGGGTGATTGTGAGTGTGAGCATGAGTGTGAGAAGGAGTGTGAGAGTGTGTTGGAGGGTGATTGTGAGTGTGAGCGTGAGTGTGAGTGTGAGTGTGAGTGTGAGTGTGGTTGAGGGTGATTGTGAGTGTGAGCATGAGTGTGAATGTGAGTGTGAGAGTGTGTTGGAGGGTGATTGTGAGTGTGAGCGTGAGTGTTAGTGTGAGGGTGAGTGTGTTTGAGGGTGATTGTGAGAGTGAGCATGAGTGTGAGAAGGAGTGTGAGAGTGTGTTGGAGGGTATTGTGAGTGTGAGCATGAGTGTGAGTGCTAGTGAGAGTGATTTGAGGGTGATTTTGAGTGTCAGCATGAGTGTGAGTGTGAGTGTGAGAGTGTGTTGGATGGTGATTGTGAGTGTGAGCGTGAGTGTGTGTGTGTGGGTGTGTGTGTTTGAGGGTGATTGTGAGTGTGAGCATGAGTGTGAGTGTGAGTGTGAGAGTGTGTTGGAGGGTGATTGTGAGTGTGAGCGTGAGTGTGAGTGTGAGAGTGTGTTTGAGGGTGATTGTGAGTGTGAGCATGAGTGTGAGTGTGAGAGTGTGTTGGAGGGTGATTGTGAGTGTGAGCGTGAGTGTGAGTGTGAGTGTGAGTGTGTTTGAGGGTGATTGTGAGTGTGAGCATGAGTGTGAGTGTGAGTGTGAGAGTGTGTTGGAGGTTGATTTTGAGAGTGAGTGTGAGGGTGAGTGTGAGTGTGAGTATGAGTGTGAGTGTAGTGTGATTGTGAGTGAGTGTGTGAGTGTGAGGTGAGTGTGAGGTGTGATGAGTGTGAGTGAGTGTGAGTGTGAGGGTGGTGTGTGTGAGTGTGATGATGTGTGAGGAGTGTGAGATTGAGTGTGAGTGTGTGTGTGTGAGGGTGTGTGATTGTGAGTGTGAGCGTGAGTGTGAATGTGAGTGTGAGAGTCTGTTATAGGATGATTGTGAGTGTGTGCGTGAGTGTGAATGTGAGTGTGAGTGTGTTTGAGGGTAATTGTGATTGTGAGCATGAGTGTGAGGGAGAGTGTGAGAGTGTGTTCGAGGGTGATTGTGAATGGAAGCATGAGTGTGAGTGTGAGAGTGTGTTTGAGGGTGATTGTGAGTGTGAGTGTGAGTGTGAGATGTGCTTGAGGGTGATTGTGAGTGTGACCGTGAGTGTGAGGGCGAGTGTGATAATGAGGTTGAGGGTGAGCCTGAGCGTGAGTGTGAGGGTGAGAGTGAGTGTAGTGTGAGTGTGAGCGTTAGTGTGAGGGTGGGTGTGAAAAAGAGGATGAGTGTGATGGTAGGTGTGAGTGTAGGTGTGAGAGTCAGTGTGAGTGATGGTGAATTTGAAAATCAGTGTGAGCGTGAGTTTGCGTCTGAGGGTGAGGGTGAGAGTGAGGATGAGCATAAGAATGCGGGTGAGTGTCAGGGTGATGGTGAGCATGAAGTTGAAGGTTAGCGTGTGGGTGAAGCTGAGGATGAGAATGAGGGTGAGCGTGATGGTGAGTGTGAGGACGAGTGTGAGTGTGCGAGTGAGAGTGAGTGTGTGTGTGAGCTTGAGTGTGTGAATGAGTGTTAGAATGAGGGTGAATGTGAGGTGGAGTGTGAGAATGAGAGTGAGGTTGAGATTCAGAAAGAGAGTTAGTTAAGGTTGATGCTGAGGATCAGAATGACGGTGAGCGTGAAGGTGAGTGTGAGTGTGAGCGTGAGTGTGAAAATGGCGGTGAGTGTGAGGTTGACTGTGGGAGTGAGTGTGAGAGTGAAAGTGAGTGTGTTAGTGTCCCGACCCGCGGGACCTAGTGGTTCGCGGGTTCGAGGAGGACCAAGCCTGGAGAGAAATGGGTGGAAAAAGGAGCGGAGGCAAGACAGTATTCTGATCAAGCCTCAAAAATTTTATTTCAGAGCAGGTATATTTATACAGAAGAACAAAGGGAGGCAGGACTATAGGCATCGGGGATACTAATTACATTGTCGTTGGATCCTGGTTGCTGGAGTGAAGGGGCTGTAAAAGTTTAGAGGACATGGAGTGTGAAATGGGGGAGTGTATAAAAAGGGAAACTAGGGAGGAGGCGGTGGGCAGCTGCAGATGGTGATAACCTTTCAGCACGAGGGCAGCTCTCTGTAACAATTTATGATCAGCTAGTTCTCAGAACAAACAGGGCAAATAGGCATGTTCTCATGCCGGGGGGCTGGGCGGTCAGGATGAAGGCCTTATGGCTCCCAACATGTTAGTGTGAGTGTGAGTGTGAGTTTGAATTTGAGCGTGGGTTTGAGGGTGAGTGTGAGTGGGACGGTGATTGGAGGGTGAGGGTGAGGGTGAGTGTGAAAATGAGTGCGTGTGGGAGTTTGAGTCTGAGAGTGAGGATGAAAGTGAGGGAGAGCGTACGAGTGCGGGTGAGTGTCAGGGTGATGGATAGCATCCGTTTGAGAGTTAGCGTGAGCTTGAGGCTGAGAAGTAGAATGAGGGTGAGCGTGAAGGTGAATATGAGTGTAAGGGAGAGCGTGAGTGTGAGACTGAGAGTCGGTTGAGGTTGAGGGTGAGGTGAGTGTGAGGGTGTGTTTGAGGCTGAATGTGACGCTAGCGCCAGTGTGAGAGTTAGCGTAAGGAAGATCGTGTGAATGAGGTAGATGGTGAGTGTGACTTTTTGGGTGAGGCTGAGCATGAGGATTGGTGTTTGAAGTAGGGTGCGACTGAGGGTGCGCGTGAGTGTGACCGTGACTGTGAGGGTGAGCATCAGCGAGAGTGTGAGATTAAGGTTGAGGGTGAGAGTGAGGTTGAGCGTCAGTTGAGTGTGTGAGCATGAGTGTGAGGGTGAGTGTGAGGGTAAGTGTGAGAATGAAGGTGAGTGTGAGGTGGACTGTGGCATTGAGGGTGAGAGTGAGTGTGGTGTGAGTGTGAGTGCGAGGGAGAGTGTGAGTGTGAGGATGACTGTGAGAATGGGATTGAGAGTGAGGTTGACAGTGGGAGTGAGGGTGAGAGTGAGGGTGAGCGTAAGTAAGGGTGAGTGTCAGGATGAGAATGATGGTTAGTGTGTGGGTGAGTTTGAGTGTGAAGTGCGAGTGAGTGTCAATGTCAGTGTGAGCGTGAGTGTGAGGGTAAGTGTAAGAATGGGAGTGAGTGTGATGTTGACTGTGGGAGTGAGTGTGAGTGAGTGTGCTTGTGAGAGTGAGTTTGAGGGTGAGTGTGAGAGTGTGTTAGAGGGTGATTGTGAGCGTGAGTGTGAGTGTGAGTGTGAAAGTGTGTTTGCGGGTGATTGTGAGCGTGAGTGTGAGTGCGTTTGAGGGTGATTGTGAGTGTGAGCATGAGTGTGAGTGCTAGTGTGAGTGTTTTGAGGGTGATTTTGAGTGTGAGCATGAGTGTGAGTGTGAGTGTGAGAGTGTGTTTTAAAATGACTGTGAGTGTGAGCGTGAGTGTGAGTGTGAGTGTGAGGGTGAGTGTGTTTGAGGGTGATTGTGAGTGTGAGCATGAGTGTGAGGGGTAGTGACAGAGTGTGTTGGTATGTGATTGTGAGTGTGAGCGTGAGAGTGTGTTTTAGAATGATTGTGAGCGTGAGTGTGAGTGCTAGTGTGAGTGTGTTTGAGGGTGATTGTGAGTGTGAGCATGAGTGTGAGAGTGTGTTGAAGGGCGATTATGAGTGTGAGCGTCAGTGTGAGTGTGAGGGTGAGTGCGTTTGAAAGTGATTGTGGGTGTGAGCATGAGTGTGAGGGGGAGTGTGAGAGTGTGTTGGACGGTGATTGTGAGTGTGAGATGAGTGTGAGTGTAAGTGTGAGAGTGTGTTGGAGGGTGATTGTGAGTGTGAGCGTGAGTGTGACTGTGAGGGTGAGTGTGTTTGAAAGTGATTGTGAGTGTGAGCGTGAGTGTGAGTGTGAGTGTGAGAGTGTGTTTGAGGGTGATTGTGAGTGTGAGCGTGAGTGTGAGTGTGAGTGTGAGTGTGTTTGAGGGTGATTGTGAGTGTGAGCGTGAGTGTGAGTGTGAGTGTGAGAGTGTGTTGGAGGGTGATTGTGAGTGTGAGCGTGAGTGTGAGTGTGAGAGTGTGTTTTAGGATGATTGTGAGTGTGAGCGTGAGTGTGAGTGTGAGGGTGAGTGTGTTTGAGGGTGATTGTGAGTGTGAGCATGAGTGTGAGAAGGAGTGTGAGAGTGTGTTTGAGGGTGATTGTGAGTGTGAGCGTGAGTGTGAGTGTGAGTGTGAGTGTGTTGGAGGGTGATTGTGAGTGTGAGCGTGAGTGTGAATGTGAGTGTGAGTGTGTTTGAGGGTGATTGTGAGTGTGAGCGTGAGTGTGAATGTGAGTGTGAGTGTGTTTGAGGGTAATTGTGAGTGTGAGCATGAGTGTGAGGGTGAGTGTGAGAGTGTGTTGGAGGGTGATTGTGAATGGAAGCGTGAGTGTGAGTGTGAGAGTGTGTTTGAGGGTGATTGTGAGTGTGAGCGTGAGTGTGAGTGGGAGTGTGAGAGTGTGTTTGAGGGTGATTGTGAGTGTGAGCATGAGTGTGAGTGGGAGTGTGAGAGTGTGTTGGGGAGTGATTTTGAGTGTGAGCGTAAGTGTGAGTGTGAGAGTGTGTTTTTGGATGATTGTGAGTGTGAGCATGAGTGTGAGGGGGAGGGACAGAGTGTGTTGGTATGTGATTGTGAGTGTGAGCGTGAGAGTGAGTGGGAGTGTCAGAGTGTGTTGGAGAGTGATTTTGAGTGTGAGTTTGAGGGTGAGTGTGTGGGTGAATCTAGAGTGATTGTGAGTGTGAGGGTGAGTGTGCGTGAGTGTGTGAGAGTGAGTGTGAGCATGAGTGTGAGTGTGAGAGTGTGTTTGAGGGTGATTATGAGCGTGAGCGTGAGGTGAGGTGTGAGTGTGTTGAGGGTGATTGTGAATGTGAGCATGAGTGTGAGTGAGTGTGTGAGAGTGAGGGTGATTGTGAGTGTGAGCGTGTGAGTGTGAGGAGTGTGTGAGGGTGAGTGTGAGAGTGTGAGTGTGAGCGTGAGTGTGAGGGTGTGTGGAGTGGTGTGAGTGTGAGTGTGAGAGTGTGAGTGTGTGAGGTGTGAGTGTGAGATGTGTGAGTGGGTGAGAGTGTGTGTGAGGTGTGGTGAGTGTGAGCGTGAGTGTGAGAGTGTGTGAGGTGATTGTGAGTGTGTGAGTGTGTGAGTGTGAGTGTGTGGAGGTGATTGTGAGTGAGTGTGAGTGAGGTGTGTGTGAGTGAGTGTGAGTGTGAGGTGTGTGTGTGAGGGAGTGAGTGTGAGTGTGACGGTGAGTGTGAGTGTGAGTGAGAGTGTGAGTGTGTGAGTGAGAGAGAGTGTGGAGGTGAGTGTGAGTGTGAGTGTGAGTGTGAGTAAGAGTGTTAGTGTGATTGTGAGTGTGAGCCTGAGTGTGAGTGTGAGAGTCTGTTATAGGATGATTGTGAGTGTGTGCGTGAGTGTGAATGTGAGTGTGAGTGTGTTTGAGGGTAATTGTGAGTGTGAGCATGAGTGTGAGGGTGAGTGTGAGAGTGTGTTCGAGGGTGATTGTGAGTGGAAGCGTGAGTGTGAGTGTGAGAGTGTGTTTGAGGGTGATTGTGAGTGTGAGCGTGAGTGTGAGTGTGAGTGTGAGATGTGCTTGAGGGTGATTGTGAGTGTGAGCGTGAGTGTGAGGGCGAGTGTGATAATGAGGTTGAGGGTGAGCCTGAGCGTGAGTGTGAGGGTGAGAGTGAGTGTAGTGTGAGTGTGAGCGTTAGTGTGAGGGTGGGTGTGAAAAAGAGGATGAGTGTGATGGTAGGTGTGAGTGTAGGTGTGAGAGTCAGTGTGAGTGATGGTGAATTTGAAAATCAGTGTGAGCGTGAGTTTGCGTCTGAGGGTGAGGGTGAGAGTGAGGATGAGCATAAGAATGCGGGTGAGTGTCAGGGTGATGGTGAGCATGAAGTTGAAGGTTAGCGTGTGGGTGAAGCTGAGGATGAGAATGAGGGTGAGCGTGATGGTGAGTGTGAGGACGAGTGTGAGTGTGCGAGTGAGAGTGAGTGTGTGTGTGAGCTTGAGTGTGTGAATGAGTGTTAGAATGAGGGTGAATGTGAGGTGGAGTGTGAGAATGAGAGTGAGGTTGAGATTCAGAAAGAGAGTTAGTTAAGGTTGATGCTGAGGATCAGAATGACGGTGAGCGTGAAGGTGAGTGTGAGTGTGAGCGTGAGTGTGAAAATGGCGGTGAGTGTGAGGTTGACTGTGGGAGTGAGTGTGAGAGTGAAAGTGAGTGTGTTAGTGTCCCGACCCGCGGGACCTAGTGGTCCGCGGGTTCGAGGAGGACCTAGCCTGGAGAGAAATGGGTGGAAGAAGGAGCGCAGGCAAGACAGAATTCTGATCAAGCCTGAAAAATTTTTATTCAGAGCAGGTATATTTATACAGAAGAACAAAGGGAGGCAGGACTATAGGCATCGGGGATGCAAATTACATTGTCGTTGGATCCTGGTTGCTGGAGTGAAGGGGCTGTAAAAGTTTAGAGGACATGGAGTGTGAAATGGGGGAGTGTATAAAAAGGGAAACTAGGGAGGAGGCGGTGGGCAGCTGCAGATGGTGATAACCTTTCAGCACGAGGGCAGCTCTCTGTAACAATTTATGATCAGCTAGTTCTCAGAACAAACAGGGCAAATAGGCATGTTCTCATGCCGGGGGGCTGGGCGGTCAGGATGAAGGCCTTATGGCTCCCAACATGTTAGTGTGAGTGTGAGTGTGAGTTTGAATTTGAGCGTGGGTTTGAGGGTGAGTGTGAGTGGGACGGTGATTGGAGGGTGAGGGTGAGGGTGAGTGTGAAAATGAGTGCGTGTGGGAGTTTGAGTCTGAGAGTGAGGATGAAAGTGAGGGAGAGCGTACGAGTGCGGGTGAGTGTCAGGGTGATGGATAGCATCCGTTTGAGAGTTAGCGTGAGCTTGAGGCTGAGAAGTAGAATGAGGGTGAGCGTGAAGGTGAATATGAGTGTAAGGGAAGCGTGAGTGTGAGACTGAGAGTCGGTAGAGGTTGAGGTTGAGGTGAGAGTGAGGGTGTGTTTGAGGCTGAATGTGACGCTAGCGCCAGTGTGAGAGTTAGCGTAAGGAAGATCGTGTGAATGAGGTAGACGGTGAGTGTGACTTTTTGGGTGAGGCTGAGCATGAGGATTGGTGTTTGAAGTAGGGTGCGACTGAGGGTGCGCGTGAGTGTGACCGTGACTGTGAGGGTGAGCATCAGCGAGAGTGTGAGATTAAGGTTGAGGGTGAGAGTGAGGTTGAGCGTCAGTTGAGTGTGTGAGCATGAGTGTGAGGGTGAGTGTGAGGGTAAGTGTGAGAATGAAGGTGAGTGTGAGGTGGACTGTGGCATTGAGGGTGAGAGTGAGTGTGGTGTGAGTGTGAGTGCGAGGGAGAGTGTGAGTGTGAGGATGACTGTGAGAATGGGATTGAGAGTGAGGTTGACAGTGGGAGTGAGGGTGAGAGTGAGGGTGAGCGTAAGTAAGGGTGAGTGTCAGGATGAGAATGATGGTTAGTGTGTGGGTGAGTTTGAGTGTGAAGTGCGAGTGAGTGTCAATGTCAGTGTGAGCGTGAGTGTGAGGGTAAGTGTAAGAATGGGAGTGAGTGTGATGTTGACTGTGGGAGTGAGTGTGAGTGAGTGTGCTTGTGAGAGTGAGTTTGAGGGTGAGTGTGAGAGTGTGTTTGAGGGTGATTGTGAGCGTGAGTGTGAGTGTGAGTGTGAAAGTGTGTTTGAGGGTGATTGTGAGCGTGAGTGTGAGTGCTAGTGTGAGTGTGTTTGAGGGTGATTGTGAGTGTGAGCATGAGTGTGAGTGCTAGTGAGAGTGTTTTGAGGGTGATTTTGAGTGTGAGCATGAGTGTGAGTGTGAGTGTGAGAGTGTGTTTTAAAATGACTGTGAGTGTGAGCGTGAGTGTGAGTGTGAGGGTGAGTGTGTTTGAGGGTGATTGTGAGTGTGAGCATGAGTGTGAGGGGGAGTGACAGAGTGTGTTGGTATGTGATTGTGAGTGTGAGCGTGAGAGTGTGTTTTAGAATGATTGTGAGCGTGAGTGTGAGTGCTAGTGTGAGTGTGTTTGAGGGTGATTGTGAGTGTGAGCATGAGTGTGAGAGTGTGTTGAAGGGCGATTATGAGTGTGAGCGTGAGTGTGAGTGTGAGGGTGAGTGTGTTTGAAAGTGATTGTGAGTGTGAGCATGAGTGTGAGGGGGAGTGTGAGAGTGTGTTGGACGGTGATTGTGAGTGTGAGATGAGTGTGAGTGTGAGTGTGAGAGTGTGTTGGAGGGTGATTGTGAGTGTGAGCGTGAGTGTGACTGTGAGGGTGAGTGTGTTTGAGGGTGATTGTGAGTGTGAGCATGAGTGTGAGTGGGAGTGAAAGAGTGTGTTGGAGAGTGATTGTGAGTGTGAGCGTGAGTGTGAGTGTGAGTGTGAGAGTGTGTTTTTGGATGATTGTGAGTGTGAGCGTGAGTGTGAGTGTGAGGGTGAGTGTGTTTGAGGGTGATTGTGAGTGTGAGCATGAGTGTGAGAAGGAGTGTGAGAGTGTGTTGGAGGGTGATTGTGAGTGTGAGCGTGAGTGTGAGTGTGAGTGTGTGAGTGTGTTGGAGGGTGATTGTGAGTGTGAGCGTGAGTGTGAGTGTGAGTGTGAGAGTGTGTTGGAGGGTGATTGTGAGTGTGAGCGTGAGTGTGAGTGTGAGTGTGTGAGTGTGTTTGAGGGTGATTGTGAGTGTGAGCATGAGTGTGAGAATGTGTTGGAGGGTGATTGTGAGCGGGAGTGTGAGAGTGTGTTTGAGGGTGATTGTGAGTGTGAGCGTTAGTGTGACTGTGAGTGTGAGAGTGTGTTTGAGGGTGATTGTGAACGTGAGCGTTAGTGTGACTGTGAGTGTGTTTGAGGGTGATTTTGAGTGTGAGCATGAGTGTGAGAAGAGTGTGAGAGTGTGTTGGAGGGTGATTGTGAGTGTGAGCGTTAGAGTGTGTTTTAGAATGATTGTGAGCGTGAGTGTGAGTGCTAGTGTGAGTGTGTTTGAGGGTGATTGTGAGTGTGAGCATGAGTGTGAGAGTGTGTTGAAGGGCGATTATGAGTGTGAGCGTGAGTGTGAGTGTGAGGGTGAGTGTGTAAGGGAGATTGTGAGTGTGAGCATGAGTGTGGGTGGGAGTGAAAGAGTGTGTTGGAGGTGTGACTGTGAGGTGATTGTGATTGTGAGCGTGAGTGTGAGTGCTAGTGTGTGTGTGTTGGAGGGTGATTGTGAGTGTGAGCATGAGTGTGAGAGTGTGTTGGTGGGTGATTGTGAGCGTGAGTGTGAGTGTGTGTTTGAGGGTGATTGTGAGTGTGAGCGTGAGTTTGAGTGTGAGTGTGAGAGTGTGTTGGAGGGTGATTGTGAGTGTGAGCGTGAGTGTGAATGTGAGTGTGAGAGTCTGTTATAGGATGATTGTGAGTGTGAGCGTGAGTGTGAATGTGAGTGTGAGTGTGTTTGAGGGTAATTGTGAGTGTGAGCATGAGTGTGAGGGTGAGTGTGAGAGTGTGTTCGAGGGTGATTGTGAGTGGAAGCGTGAGTGTGAGTGTGAGAGTGTGTTTGAGGGTGATTGTGAGTGTGAGCGTGAGTGTGAGTGTGAGTGTGAGATGTGCTTGAGGGTGATTGTGAGTGTGAGCGTGAGTGTGAGGGCGAGTGTGATAATGAGGTTGAGGGTGAGCCTGAGCGTGAGTGTGAGGGTGAGAGTGAGTGTAGTGTGAGTGTGAGCGTTAGTGTGAGGGTGGGTGTGAAAAAGAGGATGAGTGTGATGGTAGGTGTGAGTGTAGGTGTGAGAGTCAGTGTGAGTGATGGTGAATTTGAAAATCAGTGTGAGCGTGAGTTTGCGTCTGAGGGTGAGGGTGAGAGTGAGGATGAGCATAAGAATGCGGGTGAGTGTCAGGGTGATGGTGAGCATGAAGTTGAAGGTTAGCGTGTGGGTGAAGCTGAGGATGAGAATGAGGGTGAGCGTGATGGTGAGTGTGAGGACGAGTGTGAGTGTGCGAGTGAGAGTGAGTGTGTGTGTGAGCTTGAGTGTGTGAATGAGTGTTAGAATGAGGGTGAATGTGAGGTGGAGTGTGAGAATGAGAGTGAGGTTGAGATTCAGAAAGAGAGTTAGTTAAGGTTGATGCTGAGGATCAGAATGACGGTGAGCGTGAAGGTGAGTGTGAGTGTGAGCGTGAGTGTGAAAATGGCGGTGAGTGTGAGGTTGACTGTGGGAGTGAGTGTGAGAGTGAAAGTGAGTGTGTTAGTGTCCCGACCCGCGGGACCTAGTGGTTCGCGGGTTCGAGGAGGACCAAGCCTGGAGAGAAATGGGTGGAAAAAGGAGCGGAGGCAAGACAGTATTCTGATCAAGCCTCAAAAATTTTATTTCAGAGCAGGTATATTTATACAGAAGAACAAAGGGAGGCAGGACTATAGGCATCGGGGATACTAATTACAGTGTCGTTGGATCCTGGTTGCTGGAGTGAAGGGGCTGTAAAAGTTTAGAGGACATGGAGTGTGAAATGGGGGAGTGTATAAAAAGGGAAACTAGGGAGGAGGCGGTGGGCAGCTGCAGATGGTGATAACCTTTCAGCACGAGGGCAGCTCTCTGTAACAATTTATGATCAGCTAGTTCTCAGAACAAACAGGGCAAATAGGCATGTTCTCATGCCGGGGGGCTGGGCGGTCAGGATGAAGGCCTTATGGCTCCCAACATGTTAGTGTGAGTGTGAGTGTGAGTTTGAATTTGAGCGTGGGTGTGAGGGTGAGTGTGAGTGTGAAAGTGATCAAAGGGTTAAGGTGAGAGTGAGTGTGAAAATAAGTGTGTGTTGGAGTTTTAGTCTGAGAGTAAGGATTAAAATGAGGGTGAGCGTATGAGTGCGGGTGAGTGTCAGGGTGATGGTCAGCATTCGTCTGAGATTAGCGAGAGGTTGAGGCTGAGAAATAGAATGAGGGAGAGCGTGTGGAAAAATATGTGTGTAAGAGAGAGCTTGAGTGTGAGACTGAGAGTTGGTTGAGGTTGAGGGTAAGGTGGGTGTGAGGGTGTGTTTGATGCTGAATGTGAAGCTACCGTCAGTGTGATAGTTAGCGTAAGGGTGATTGTGTGAATGAGGTAGATGGTGAGTGTGACTTTTTCGGTGTGGGTGAGCATGAGGATTGGTGTTTGAATTAGGGTGCGACTGAGGTTGCGCGTGAGTGTGAACGTGACTGTGAGGGTGCTAATGAGCGAGAGTGTGAGATTAAGGTTGAGGGTGAGAGTGAGGTCGAGCGTCAGTTGAGTGTGAGTGTGAGCATGAGCGTGAGGGTGAGTGTGAGGGTAAGTGTGAGAATGAGGGTGAGTGTGAGGTGGACTGTGGCAGTGAGGATGAGAGTGAGTGTGGTGTGAGTGTGTGTGTGAGGGTGAGTGTGAGAGTGTGTTTGAGAATGATTGTGAGCGTGAGTGTGAGTGTGAGTGTGAGCGTGTGTTTGAGGGTGATTGTGAGTGTTACCGTGATTGTGAGGGCGAGTGTGATAATAAGGCTGAGGGTGAGTGTGAGCGTGTGAGCGTGAGTGTGAGGGTGAGAGTGATTGTAGTGTGAGTGTGAGCGATAGTGTCAGGGTAAGTGTGAAAATGAGGATTAGTGTGATGGTAGGTGTGAGTCTAAGTGTGAGGGTCAGTGTGAGTGATGGTGAATTTGAGAGTGAGTGTGAGCGTGAGTTTGCGTCTGAGGGTGCGGGTGAGAGTGAGGGTGAGCATAAGAATGCGGGTGTCAGTTTGATGGTGAGCATCAGGTTGAAGGTTAGCGTGTGTGTGAAGCTGAGGATGAGATTGAGGGTGAGCGTGATGGTGAGTGTGAGGCTGAGTGTGAGTGTGCGAGTGAGAGTGAGTGTGTGTGTGAGCTGAGTGTGTGGATGAGTGTTAGAATGAGGGTGAGTGTGAGGTGGAGTGCGAGATTGAGAGTGAGGTTGGGATTCAGAAAGAGAGTTAGTTAAGATTGATGCTGAGGATCAGAATGACGGTGAGCGTGAAGGTGAGTGTGAGTTTTAGCGTGAGTGTGAAAATGGCGGTGAGTGTGAGGTTGACTGTGGGAGTGAGGGTGAAAATGAAAGTGAGTGTGTTAGTGTGAGTGTGAGTTTGAATTTGAGCGTGGGTGTGAGGGTGAGTGTGAGTGTGAGGGTGATTGGAGGGTGAGGGTGAGGGTGAGTGTGAAAATGAGTGTGTGTGAGAGTTTGAGTATGAGAGTGAAGATAAAAGTGAGGGTGAGCGTACGAGTGCGTGTGAGGGCCAGGGTGATGGTTAGCATCCGTTCGAGAGTTAGCGTGAGGTTGAGGCTGAGAAGTAGAATGAGGGTGAGCGTGAAGGTGAATATGAGTGTAAGAAAGAGCGTGAGTGTGAGACTGAGAGTCGGTGGAGGTTGAGGGTGAGGTGAGTGTGAGGGTGTGTTTGATGCTGAATGTGACGCTGCCGTCAGTGTCAGAGTTAGTGTAAGGGTGATCGTGTGAATGAGGTAGAATGTGAGTGTGATTTCTAGGGTGAGGGTGACCATGAGGATTGGTGTTTGAATTAGGGTGCGACTAAGGGTGCGCGTGAGTGTGAACGTGACTGTGAGGGTGAGAATCAGCGAGAGTGTGAGATTAAGGTTGAGGGTGAGAGTGAGGTTGAGCATCAGTTGAGTGTGAGTGTGAGCATGAGTGTGAGGGTGAGTGTGAGGGTGAGTGTGAGAATGAGGGTGAGTGCGAGGTAAACTGTGGCAGTGAGGATGAGAGTGAGTGTGGTGTGAGTGTGAGTGTGAGTGTGAGTGTGAGGATGACTGCGAGAATGGGATTGAGAGTGAGGTTGACAGTGAAAGTGAGATTGAGAATGAGCGTGAGCGTAAATAAGGGTGAGTGTCAGGATAAGAATGATGGTTAGTGTGTGGGTGAGTGTGAGTGTGAAGTGAGAATGAGTGTCAATGTGAGTGTGAGCGTGAGTGTGAGGGTAAATGTAAGAACGGGAGTGAGTGTGAAGTTGACTTTGCGAGTGAGTGTGAGTGTGAGTGTGAGTGTGAGTGTGAGCGTGTGTTTAGGGTGATTGTGAGTGTGAGCGTGAGTGTGAGGGCGAGTGTGATAGTGAGGCTGATGGTGAGTGTGAGCGTGAGTGTGAGGGTGAGAGTGAGTGTAGTGTGAGTGTGAGCTTTAGTGTGAGGGTGAATGTGAAAATGAGGATGAGTCTGATGGTAGATGTGAGTGTAAGTGTGAGAGTCAGTGTGAGTAATGCTGAATTTGAGAATGAGTGTGAGCGTGAGTTTGCTTCTGAGGGTGAGGGTTAGCGTGAGGGTGAGCATAAAAATCTGGGTGAGTGTCAGGGTGATGGTGAGCATGAGGTTGAAGGTTAGCGTGTGGGTGAAGCTGAGGATGAGAATGAGGGTGAGCGTGATGGTGAGTGTGAGGACGAGTGTGAGTGTGCGAGTGAGAGTGAGCGTGTGTTTGAGCTTGAGTGTGTGGATGAGTGTTAGAATGAGGGTGAATGTGAGGTGGAGTGTGAGAATGAGAGTGAGGTTGAGATTCAGAAAGAGAGTTAGTTAAGGTTGATGCTGAGGATCAGAATGACGGTGAGCGTGAAGGTGAGTCTGAGTTTGAGCGTGAGTGTGAAAATGGCGGTGAGTGTGAGGTTGACTTTGGGAGTGAGTGTGAGAGTGAAAGTGAGTGTGAGTGTGAGTTTGAATTTGAGCTTGGGTGTGAGGGTGAGTGTGAGGGTGAGGGTTATTAAAGGATGAGGTTAAGGGTGAGTGTGAAAATGAGTGTGTGTGGGAGTTTGAGTCTGAGCATGAGGATGAAAATGAGGGTGAGCGTACGAGTGCGGGTTTTTGTCAGGGTGATGGTTAACATCCGTTTGAGAGTTAGCGTGAGGTTGAGGCTGAGAAGTAGAATGAGGGTTAGTGTGAAGGTGAATATAAGTGTAAGGGAGAGCGTGAGTGTGAGACTGAGAGTCGGTTGAGGTTGAGGGTGAGCTGAGTGTGACGTGTGTGTGATGCTGAATGTGACGCTATTTTCAGTGTGATAGTTAGCGTAAGGGTGATCGTGTGAATGAGGTAGACGGTGAGTGTGACTTTTTGGGTGAGGGTGAGCAAGAGGATTGGTGTTTGAATTAGGGTGTGACTGAGGGTGCGCGTGAGTGTGAACGACTGTTAGGGTGAGAATCAGCGAGAGTGTGAGATTAAGGTTGAGGGTGAGAGTGAGGTTGAGCGTCAGTTGAGTGTGAGAGTGAGCATGAGTGTGAGGGTGAGTGTGAGGGTGAGTGTGAGAATGAGGGTGAGTATGAGGTGGACTGTGGCAGTGAGAATGAGAGTTTTTGTGGTGTGATTGTGAGTGTGAGGGTGAGTGTGAGTGTGAGAATGACTGTGAGAATAGGATTGAGAGTGAGGTTGACAGTGGGAGTGAGGGTGAGAGTAAGGGTGAGCGTAAAGTAAGGGTGAGTGTCAGGATGAGAATGATGGTTAGTGTTTGGTGAGTGTGATTGTGAAGTGAGAGTGAGTGTCAATGTGAGTGTTAGCGTGAGTGTGAGGGTAAGTGTAAGAATGGTAGTGAGTATAATGTTGACTGTGGGAATGAGTGTGAGTGTGAGCGTGAGTGTGAGTGTTAGTGTGAGAGTGTGTTTGAGGATGATTGTGAGTGTGAGCGTGAGTGTGAGTGTGAGTGTGAGAGTGTTTGAGGGTGATTGTGAGTGTGAGCGTGAGTGTGAGGGCAAGTGTGATAATGAGGCTGAGGGTGATTGTTAGCGTGAGCGTGAGTGTGAGCGTGAGTGTGAGGGTGAGAGTGAGTGTAGTGTGAGTCTGAGCATTAGTGTGAGGTGAGTGTCAAAATTAGGATGAGTGTGATGGTAGGTATGAGTGTAAGTGTGAGAGTCAGTGTGAGTGATAGTGAATTTGAGAATGAGTGTGAGTGTAAGTTTGCATCTGAGAGTGAGGGTGAGCGTGAGGGTTAGCGTGATGGTGAGTGTGAGGCTGAGTGTGAGTGTGCGAGTGAGAGTGAGTGTGTGTGTGAGCTTGAGTGTTTGGATGAGTGTTAGAATAAGGGTGAATGTGAGGTGGAGTGCGAGATTGAGAGTGAGGTTGAGATTCAGAAAGAGACTTAGTTAAGGTTGATGCTGAGGATCAGAATGACGGTGATCATGAAGGTGATTGTGAGTGTGAGCCTGAGTGTGAAAATGGTTGTGAGTGTGAGGTTGACTGTTGGAGTGAGTGTGAGAGTGAAAGTGAGCGTGATTGTGAGTGTGAGTGTGAAAGTGATTTTGAGGGTGATTGTGAGTGTGAGCTGAGTGTGAGAGTGTGTTTGATGGTGATTGTGAGTGTGTGCGCGAGTGTGTGGGTAGTGTGAGAGTGTGTTTGAGGGTGATTGTGAGTGTGAGGATTAGTGGGAGCGTAAGAGTGAATTTAGTGTGAGTGTGAGCATTAGTGTGATGGTGAGTGTGTTTCTCACTCTTACACTCAACCTCACACTCACCCTCATTCTCACACTCTCCCTCACACTCACGCTCACTCTAACACTCACGTTCACTCTCACCCTCATTCTCATCCTCTGCATTAAACTTATCCAAATCTCACCCTGAATTCACCATCATTTTCACACTTGCACTCAACCTCACACTCACCCTCATGTTCACAATCACTCTCACACTAATTCTCACACTCACACTCACCCTTTTTCTCACTCTCATTCTCACACTCACACTCAGAGTCACGCTGATTCTCACCATCACACTCATGTTTACACTCAAGCCCACCCACACTCCACTCTATTTCTCACCAAAACACACCCTCACCATCTACCTCATTCACACCCTTACCCCCACCCTTACTCTCACAGTGATACTAGCCTAACATTCAGCATCACATACACCCTCACACTCACCTGATCCTCAACTTCAACCTATTCTCAGCCTCACACTCACACTCTCCCTCACACTCACTCTCCATCACGCTCAACCTTATTCAGCTCTTCAGCCTCACACTACGGCAACTCTCAACCTGATGCTCACCATGACCCTGACACTCAGCCGAATTTTTATGCTCACCCTCACTCTCACCCTCACCCTCAGACTGATACTCACGCTCACACTCATTCACACACTCACCATCAAATTACCCTCTCCCTCAAACTCATCGTCATTATCATACTCACCTTCACACTCATGCTCACACTCATACTCACTCTCACACTCAACCTCAAACTCACGCTCATACTCACACTCTCACTCACCTTCATTCTCACTCTCACTTCCACAGACATCCTCACACTCACTTTCATTCTCACACTCACCCTAACACTCACGCTCACACTCAAACTCACTTTCAGTCTCACCCTAATTCTGATTTTCAGCATCAACTTTAAATAACTCTAACCCTGAATTTCACCCTCACTCACACTCTCACTCAACCTCACACTCACCTTCATTCTCACACTCACTCTCACACTCACGCTCACACTAACACTCACCCTGTTTCTCTTTCTCACCCTCACACTCACACTAACACTCACAGTTTCGCTGAATCTCACCATCACACTCACGTTCACACTCACGCCCACACTCACTCGCACCCTAATTCTCATCAACACACTCATGCTCACCCTCACCCAAACACTCACTCTCACCGTCTACCTCAATCTCACCCTCACCCTCATGCTAACTCTCACCCTGACGCTAGCCTCACATTCAGCATGAGACACACACTCACACTTACCTCACCCTCAACTTCAATGTACG
This sequence comes from Cynopterus sphinx, assembly GCA_030015415.1. Taxonomy (NCBI): domain Eukaryota; kingdom Metazoa; phylum Chordata; class Mammalia; order Chiroptera; family Pteropodidae; genus Cynopterus; species Cynopterus sphinx. The sequence continues at coordinate 53,265 of JAKZJJ010000046.1, forward strand.
ATCAGCCTCACACTCACACTTTTTCTCACACTCACACTCACCATCACGCTCAAACTCATTCTGCTCCACAGCCTCACCCTCACGCTAACTGTCACCATCACCCTGACACTCACCCGCACTCTTAAGCTCACCCTCACTATCATCCTCACCATCAGACTCAAACTCACGCTCACACTCATTTTCACACTCCCCCTCACACTCACACTCCACCTCACACTGACGCTCAAACTTACACTCACACTCACTCCAACTCACTCTCCCCCTCACACTAACTCTCACACTGATTCTCATCCTCATACTCACGTACACACTCACGCCCACCATCACTCGCAACCTATTTCTCACCCTCACCCTCATGCTCACCCTCACACAAACACTCACCCTAACCGTCTACGTCTATCTCACCCAACTCACGCTAACTCTCACCCTGATGCGAGCCTCACTTTCATATCACACACATCCTCAAACTCACCTCACCCTCAACTTCAACCGACGCTCAACCTCACATTCACTCTTTCCCTCACACACACACACACCATCACACTCACCCTCATTTTCCACCTCAGCCTCATCCTCACGCTAACTCTCAACCTGATGCTCACCATTACCTTGACACTAACCCGCACTCTTAAGCTCACCCTCACTATCATCTTCACCCTGAGACAGGAACTCATGCTCACACTTATTTTCACAATCACCCTCACACTCACCCACACACTCACGCTCACACTCACACTCACACTCACAGTCACACTCACTCTCACATTCACTCCCACAGTCAACCTCACACTAACCCTCATTCTCAATCTCACCCTCCTACTCACACTCACACTCAGACTCACTCTCACACTCACTCTCACACTCACACTCTTTATTACATTAACCCTCACATTCACGTTCACACTCACACTTACACTCACTCTAACCCTAACCCTCACACTGACGCTCACACTCACACTCACCCTCATTCTCACCCTCACTCCCACAGACCTCACCCTCACATTAACACTCACACTCAAACTCACCTTCAGGCTTACTTAAATTCTGATACTCAGAATGAAATTTTACTAACTCTCACCCTGAAACTCGACATAGCTTTCACACTCGCACACAACCTCACACTCACACTCATTCTCACACTCACTTTCACACTAACGCTCACACTCACACTCACATTCACCCTCATTCTCACGCTTACTCCCACAGACAACCTCACACTCACTTTCATTCTCACACTCACACTCACTCTCACACTCACACTCACACTCATTATCACATATACCCTCACACACGCATTCACTCTCACAATCACACGCACTCTAACACTGACCCTCACGCTCACACTCACACTCACCCTCATTCTCACGCTCACTTATACAGACAACCGCACACTCACTTTCATTCTCACATTCATTCTCACACTCAAGCTCAAACTGAAACTCACCTTCAGGATCACCCTAATTCTGATTCTCAGCATCAACGTTAACGAACTTTCACCCTGAATCTCACCATCACTTTCACACTTGTACTCATCCTCACAATCACCCTCATTCTCACATTCACTCTCACACTCACATTTACTCTCAGACTCACACTCACCCTGTTTCTCACTCTCCCCTCAGACTCAAACTCACAGTCATGCTGATTCTCACCCTCACACTCATGTTCACAGTCACGCCCATCCTCACTCGCACCCTAAGTATCACCCTCACCCTCATGCTCCCCTCACCCAAACACACATCCTCACCATCTATTTCATTCTCACCCTCACCCTCAAGCTAACTTTCACCCTGACAGTAGCCTCACATTCAGCATCACACACACCCTCACACTCACCTCACCCTCTACTTCAACCTACTTTCAGCCTCACACTCACGCTCTCTCTCACACTCACACTCATTTTCACGCTCACACTCATTCTCCTTCTCAGCCTCACCCTCACGCTAACTCTCAACTTAATGCTCACCATGACCCTGACACTCAACTGCATCCTTATCCTCACCCTCACTCTCACCCTCACCCTCATTCTCAGCATCAAACTTAACTAAAGTTGACCCTGAATATCACCATCACTTTCACACTCGCACTCACCCTCACACTCACCCTCATTCTCACACTCACTCTCACACTCACGCTCACACTCACATTCACCCTCTTACTCACTCTCACCCTCACCCTCACACTCACAGTCACGCTGATTCTCACCATCACACTCATGTTTACACTCATACCCACCCTTACTCACACTCTAATATTCACCCTGACCTTCTCTCTCACCCTCACCAAAAACTCACCCTAAACGTCTACCTCATTCTCACCCTCACCCACACCCTCACCCTAACTCTCACAGTGATACTAGCCCAACTTTCAGCTACACACACACCCTCACACTCACCTCATTTTCAACTTCAACCTACTCTCAGCCTCACACTCAAGCTCTCTCTCACACTCACACTCAGCTTCACATTCCACCTTATTATCTTTTTCTGCCTAACCCTCAAAATAAATCTCAACCTGATGCTCACCATTACCCTGACACTCACCCTCACTCTTACACTCAACCTCACACTCACCCTCATTCTCACACTCTCCCTCACACTCACGCTCACACTCACACTCACCCTCACGCTCACCCTGATTCTGATCCTCAGCATCAACCTTAACTAACTCTCTCCCTGAATCTCAACATCACTATCACAATAGCACTCAACCTCACATTCACCCTCATTCTAACACTACCCTCAAACTCACGCTAACACTCAAACTCACTCTCACTCTCACACTAACACTAATCCTCTCATTCACCATCATTCTCACTCTGACACACACCCTCACTTTAAGTTCACCCTCAGTCTCGACCTCACTCCGAAAGTCAAGCTCTCACTCACTCCCATTCTCACACTAACCCTCACACTCATGCTCTCTTTTACACTCAGCCTCACACTCATCGTCATTATCACACTCACCCTCATATTTACACTCACACTCAAACTCACATTACACTCTCTCACACACTCACCCTCACACTCACGCTCATACTCACACTCACACTCACTCTCACACTCACTTCCACACTCACCCTCACCCTAACCGTCATTGTCACACTCACCCTCACACTCATGCTGACACTCACACTCACAGTGACTCTCACACTCACCCTCGCAGTCATGCTCACACTCACACTAACTTTAACACTCACATTCACAGTCAACTTCACACTCACTCTTATTCTCACACTCACCCTCACACTCACCCTCACCGTCTACCTCATTCTCACCCTCACCCTCAAGCTAACTCTCACCATGACGCTAGCCTCACATTCAGCATCACACACGCACTCACACTCACACTCACCTCACCCTCAACTTCAATCTATTCTCAGCCTCACACTCACCTTCTCCCTCACACTCACACACACCATTACGCTCACCCTCATACTCCTCTTCAGCCTCACCCTCACGCTAACTCTCAACCTAATGCTCACCATCACCCTGACACTCACCCGCACTCTTACGGTCACCTTCACTACCATTCTCACCCTGAGTCTCAAACTCACGCTCACACTCATTTTTACACTCACCCTCACATTCACCCTCACACTCACGCTCAAAATCACACACACACTCAACTCACACTCACTCTCAAACTCACCCTCACACTGATGCTCACACTCACACTCACCCTCACTCTCACGCTCACACTAGCACTCACATTCACTCTCACTCTAACACTCACGCTCGCCCACACACTAACCATCTTTCTCGCCCTGACAGTCACCCTCACTTTACGCTCACCCTCACTCTCACTCTCACTCTTACACTCAACCTCACACTCACCCTCATTCTCACACTCTCCCGCACACTCACGCTTACTCTAACACTCACCTTCACTTTCACTCTGATTCTCATCCTCAGCATCAAAGTTAAGTAAATCTCACTCTGAATCTCATCATCACTTTCACACTCGCACTCAACCTCACACTCACCCCCATTCTCACACTCACTATCACAATCACGCTCACACTCACACTCACACTCTGTCTTACTCTCCCCCTCACACTCACACTCACAGTCACACTGATTCTCACCCTCACACTCAAATTCAAACTCATGCCCAACCTCACTCGCACCCTAATTCTCACCCTCACCCTCATGCTCACCCTCACTGAAACACTCACCCTCACTGTCTACCTTTATCCTACCCTCCCCTACACGCTAACTCTAACCCTGACCCTAGCCTCACATTCAGCATCACACCCACCCTCACACTCACCTCACCCTCAACTTCAACGTATGCTCTGCCTCACACTCACGGTGTTCCCCACAATCACACTCACCATGACGTTCACCCTCATTTTCATCCTCAGGCTCACCCACATGCTAACTCTCAACCTTATGCTCACCATCACACTGAGACTCACCCGCACTATTACGCTCACCCTCACTATCATCCTCAACCTCAGACTCAAACTCTCACACAAACTCACTCCACACTCACCCTCACACTCACACTCACACTCACAGTCACCCTCACTCTCACTCTCACACTCACTCCCACAGTCAACCTAACACTGACTTTCATTCTTACACTCACCCTCACAGCTACACCCACACTCACTCTCACCCACACACTCACGCTCACCCAAACACTAACCATCATTCTCACCCTGACACACACCCTTACTTTATGCTCACCCTCAGGTGCACCCTTACTCCCACGGTCAACCTCACACTCAATCCCATTCTCACACTCACCCTCACATTCACCCTCACACTCACACTCACCCTTACACTCACACTCATATTCACACTCACACTCATTATCACACCAACCCTCACACTCACACTCACACTCACACTCACCCTCATTCTTACCCTCATTTTCACAGACAACCTCACACTCACTTTCATTCTCACACTCACCTTCACACTCACACTCAACCTCACACTCACGTTCAAACTCACACTCACATTTCCACTTACACTCACTCTAACACTCACTCTTACAGTCAACCTCACACTCACTTTCATACTCACACTCACTCTCACACTCACACTCACCCTCACACTTACGCTCAACCACACACTAACCATCATTCTTTTCCTCAGCCTGAAACTCATGCTAGCTTTCAACCTGATGCTCACCATCACCCTGACACTCACCCGCATTCTTATGCTCACCCTCACTCTCACCCTCAACCTCAGACTGAAACTTACGCTCACACTCATTCTCACACTCACCGTCACACTCACCTTTACACTCACGCTCACAATCACGCTCACAATCACACTCACACTTTCTTTCACACTCAATCCCTCACTCATCCTCACCCTCACCATAATTATCACACACACGCTCACACTCACCCTAACACTCACACTCACTCTCACACTCACACTCATTCTCACACTCACACACATTATCACTCTAAACCTCACACTAATGTTTACACTCACACTCACACTCACTCTAACACTGACTCTCACACTCAAACTCACCTTCAGGCTCACCCTAATTCTGATCCTCAGTATGAACTTAAACCTACTCTCTCCTTGAATTTCACCATCACCCTTATACTCTCACTGAACCTCACACTCACCCTCATTCTCACACTCATCCTCACACTCACGCTCACACTCACACTCACACTCACTCTCACTCTCACACTCGCTTTCACACTCACCTCAATTTTCACCTGACACTCACCCTCACTTTACACTCACCCTCACTCTCACCCTCACTCTTACAGTCAACCTCACACTCACACTCATTCTAACACACACCCTCACAGACACTCCCACACTCACCCTCATTCTCACCATTATTATAACACTCACACTCAAACTTTCACTCAAACTCACTCTAACTCTCACTCCCTCAGTCAACCTCACACTCACTTTCATTCTCACTCTCACCCTCACACTCAAATTCACACTCACACTCACACTCACAAACACTCTCACACTCACTCTTACACTCACTCCCACAGTCAACCTCACCCTCGACCTCATTCCCACACTCATTTTTACACTCACGCTAACACTCACACAGACACTCTGTCTCACCCTGAAACACACACTCACACTCACGCTGATTTTCACACTCACACTCACTTTCACTCTCACGCCCACTCTCACTCGCAACCTCATTCTCACCCTCACCCTTATGCTACCCTTACCCTCATGCTCACCCTCACCCAAACACTCACCCTCACCGTCTACCTCAATCTCACCCTCACCCTCATGCTAACTCTCACCCGACACTAGCCTCACATTCAGCATCACACACACGCTCACACTCACCTCACTCTCACACTCACACTCACACTTATTCTCACCCTCACCTCACACACACAGCCACGCTGATCCTCACCATCACACTCATGTTTACATTCACGCCCACCCTCACTCGCACCCTAATTCTCACCCTGAGCCTCTAGCTCACCCTCACCCAAACACTCACCCTCACCGTCTACCTCATTCTCACCCTCACCCTCATCCTACCTCTCACCCTGATACTAGCCTCAGATTCAGTATCACACACACCCTCAAACTCACCTTATCCTCAACTTCAACCTACTTTCAGCCTCACACTGACGTTCTCTGTCACACTCACACTCACCATCACGCTCAGCCTCATTCTCCTTCTCAGCCTCACACTCACAGTAACTCTCAACTTGTTGCTCACCATGACGCTGACACTCACCCGAAATCTTATGCTCACCCTCACTCTCACCCTCATCCTCTGACTGAAACTCATGCTCACACTCATTCTCACACTCATTCTCAAACTCACGCTCACACTCACACTCAAATTCACCGTCACACTCACGCTCACACTCACACTCACACTCATTCTAACACTCACTCAGTCAACCTCACACTCTCTTTCATTCTCACACTCACCCTCACACTCACACTCACCCTCACACTAATGCCCATAAACACACTCACACTCATACTCACTTTACACTCACCCTCACACTCATGTTCACGCTCACACTCACACTCACTTTCACACTCATCTCACAGTCAACTTCACAGTCACTTTCATTCTCACACTCACCCTCACACTCACGCTCACACTCACACTCACTTTCACGCTCTCCCTAATTCTGATTCTCAGAATCAACCTTAACTAACTCTATTAGTGAATCTCAACATCACTTTCACAGTAGCACTCAACCTCACATTCAGCCTCATTCTAACACTCACCCTCACTCTCATGCTCACATCACAATCACCCTCTCACTCACCATCATTCTCACCCTAACACATGCCCTCACTTTACGCTCACCCTCACTCTCAACCTCACTCCCAAAGTCAAGTTCACACTCACTCTTATTCTCAAACTAACCCTCACACTCACGCTCTCCCTCACACTCACACTCACCATCACACTCACCCTTATTCTCATACTAACCTTCACCCACTCGCTACCTCTCAACCAGATGCTCACCATCACCCTGGCATTCACTCGCAGTTTATGCTCACCCTCACTCTCACCCTCACCCTTAGACTGAAACTCACGCTCAAACTCATTCTCACACTAACCATAGGACTCACACACACCCTCACACTTACACTCACACTCAACTGCACACTCATCGTCATTATCATACTTACCCTCACAGTCGCGCTCACTCTCACACTCACACTACACTCACTCTCACCCTCACCCTCACACTCACGCTCACAATCACACTCACGCTAACACTCACACTCACTCTACAATCACCCTCAACCTCAACCTCTTTATCACACTCACCCTCGCACTCACGAAAACTCTCACACTCACACTCACTCCCACAGTTAACCTCACACTCACTCCCATTCTCACATTTACCCTCACGCTCACACTCACCCACACACTAACCATCATTCTCACCCTGACAATCACCCTTATTTTATGCTCACCCTCACTCGCACCCTTACTCTTACGGTCAACCTCACACTCAATCCCATTCTCACACTCACACTCACCTAAAACTCACAATCACTCTCACACTCACGCTCACACTCACACTCACACTAACACTCACTCTCACCCTCACTCCCACAGGCAACCTCACACTCATTTTCATTCTCACACTCACCCTTACACTCACACTCACACTCACTCTCACACTCACAATCGCCCTCACACTCACCATCATTCTCACCCTGACATTCAACTTAACTTTATGCTCACCTCACTCTCATTCTCACTCTTACACTCAACCTCACACTCACTCTCATTCTCACACTCTCTCTTACACTCACGCTCACTCTAACACTGACCTTCACTCTCACCCTCATTCTCATCCTCAGCATCAAACTTAACTAAATCTCACCCTGAATCTCAACATCACTCTCACACTAGCACTCAACCTCACACTCACCCAAATTCTCACACTCACCCTCACACTCACGCTAACATTCACACTCACAGTCACGCTGATTCTCACCCTCACACGCATTTTTAAGCTCACGCCCACCCTCACCCACACCCTAATTCTCACCCCAATCTCTAGCTCACTCTCACCAAATCACTCACCCTCACCGTGTACCTCATTCTCAACCTCACTCTCACACTAACTCTAACCCTGATACTAGCCTCTCATTCAGCATCACACACACCTTAACACTCACCTCACCCTCAAATTCAACTTACGCTCAGCCTCATACTCACGCTCTCCCTCACATTCACACTCACCATCACACTCACCGTCATTCTTTTCCTCAGCCTCACCCTCACGCTAACTCAAGCTGGTGCTCACCATCACCCTGACACTCCCCACACTCTTACGCTCACCCTCATTATCATTTTCACCCTCAAAAACTAACTGTCGCTCACACTCACCCTCACCCTCTCCCTCATTACCACACTCACCCTCACTCTCACGCTCAAACTCACACTCACAATCACACTAACCGTTACTCTCACACTCACTCTCACCCTCAACCATATTAACACACTTACCCGCACACTCACGCTCACACTCACCCTCACACTCACTCTCACACTCACCCTCAGAGAAACGTTCACACTCACTCTCACTCTAACACTCGCTTCCACAGTCAACCTCACACTCACTCACATTCTCACACTCACCCTCAAACTCACCCTCACACACACACTCACCCTTATACTCATACTCACAATCACCCTCAAACTCACGCTCACACTCACACTCACCCTTATACTCATACTCACAATCACAGTCACACTCACTCTTGCAATCACTCCCACAGTCAACCTCACACTCACCCTCATTCTCACACTCACCCTCATACTCACACTCACACTCACACTCACATTCACTCTCACACTCCCACACACTCTAACACTCACCTGCACTCTTACGCTCACCTTCCTTATCATTCTTACCCTCAGACTCAAACTCACACTCACAGTCATTATCACATTCACCCTCACACTCACACTCACCCACACACTCACTTTCAAACTCTCACTCACATTCACTCCAAACTCACCTTCACACTCATGCTCACACTCACACTCAAACTCACTCTCACCCTCACACTCACAATTGCCCTCACACTCACCAACATTATCACCCTGACACTCACCCTCACTTTACGCTTACCCTCACTCTCACCCTCACTCTTAAAGTCAATCTCACACTCACCCTCTTTCTAACACCCACCCTCACACTGACACTCGCACTCACACTCACACTCACTCTCACACTCACGCTCACACTCACACTGACTCTCATTCAACCCTTACTCCCACAGACAAACTGACACTCACTTTAATTCTCACACTCACCCTCACACTCACGCTCACACTTAAACTCACTTTCAGTCTCACACTAATTCTGATCCTCAGCATCAACTTTAACTAACTGTAACCCTTAATCTCACCATCATCTCAAACTCGCACTCATCCTCACAATCACCTTCATTCTCACACTCACCCTCTCACTCACTCTCACACTCACACTCACCGTCTGCCTCACTCTCACCCTCACACTCACACTCACTGTCACACTGATTCTCACCCTAACACTCATGTTCACACTCACGCCCACCCTCACTCGCACCCTAATTCTCACTATCACCCTCAAACTCACACTCACCCTCACACTCACCATCATTATCATCCTGACACTCACCATCACTCTCACTCTCACCCTCACTCTTACAGTCAACCTCACACTCACCGTCATTCTAACACTTACCCTAACACTGATGCTCGCACTCACAATCACACTCACCCTCTTTCACACTCTCATCTCAACTCACAGTAACACTCACGCTGATTCTCATCCTCACACTCACGTAAACACTCACACCCACCGTCACTCGCACCTTAATTCTCACCATGATTCTCTAGCTCACCCTCACCCAAACACTCACCCTCACCGTCTAAATCATTCTCACCCTCACCCTCACCCTAACCCTCACCTTGATACTAGCCTCACATTAAGCATCACACACACACCCTCACACTCATCTCATCCTCAAATTCAACCTACTCTCAGCCTCACACTCACGCTCTCCCTCACACTCATACTCACTCTCACCCTCACACTCACGCTCAACCACACACTAACCATCATTCTTACCCTGACAGTCACCCTCACTTTACGCTCACCCTCACTCTCACCCTCACTCTTACACTCATTCTCACACTCATCCTCATTCTCATACTCTTTCTCACACTCACGCTCACTCTAACACTCACCTTCACTCTCACCCTCATTCTCATCCTCAGCATCAAACTTAACTAAATCTCACCCTGAATCTCACCATCACTCTCACACTCGCACTAAACCTCACACTCACCCTAATTCTCACACTCACACTCACACTCACTCTCTTTCTCACTCTCACCGTCACACTCACACTCACAGTCACGCTGTCTCACCATCACACTCGAGTTTACACTCACGCCCACATTCACTCGCACCCTATTTCTCACCCTGATCCACTAGCTCACCCTCACCAAAGCACTCACCCTCACATCTACCTCTATTTCACCCTCACCCTCACGCTAACTCTCACCCTGATACTAGCCTCACATTCAGCATCACACACATCCTCACACTCACCTCACCCTCAAATTCAACCTACACTGCCTCACATTCTCGCTCTCCCTCACATTCACACTCACCATTACGCTCACCCTCATTCTCCTCTTCAGCCTCACTCTCACGCAAACACTCAACCTGTTGCTCACCATGACCCTGACACTGACCCGCATTCTTATGCTCACACTGACTCTCACCCTCACCCTAAGAGTGAAACTCACGCTCACACTCATTCTCACATTCACCATCACACTCACTCTCACAATTACACTCACACACATCGTGATTATCACACTCACCTTCACATTCACGCTCACACTCAAGCTCACACTACACTCACTCTCACACTCACCCTCACTCTCACTCTCACACTCACACTTACACTCACTCTAACACTCACTCCCACAATCACCCTCACCCTCACCTTCATTATCACACTTGCCCTCACACTCACGCTCACACTCAAAATCACCTTCAGGTTCACCCTGATTCTGATCCCCAGCATCAACTTTAATGAACTCTCACCCTGAATCTCACCATCACTTTCCCACTCATACTCAACCTCAAACTCACCCTCATTCTCACATTCATCCTCACACTCACATTTACCCTCAGACTCACACTCACCTTCTCCCTCATTCTCACCCTCACACTCACACTCACAGTCATGCTGATTCTCACCCTGACACTCACGTTCACAGTCACGCCCACCCTCACTCGCACCCTAAGTATCACCCTCACCCTCATGCTCCCCTCACCCAAACACTCACCCTTACCATCTACTTCATTCTAATACTCACCCTCACGCTAACTTTCACCCTTCCGATAGCCTCATATTCAGCATCACACTAACCCTCACACTCACCTCACATCAACTTCAACCTACTCTCCGCCTCACACTCACGTTCTCCCTCACACTCGCACTCACCTTCACGCTCACACTCATTCGCTTTCTCAGCCTCACTCTCAAGCTAACACTAATCTGATGCTCACCATGACCCTGACACTCACCCGCATCCTTATGCTCACCCTCACTCTCACCCTCACCCTTAGACTGAAACTCACGCTCACACTCTTTCTCACACTCACCATGACACTCACACTCACCCTCACACTTACTGTCACACTCACCCTCACACTCATCATCATTAACACACTCACCTTCACATTCACGCTCACACTCACACTCACACTACACTCATTCTCACATTCACGCACACACACATGCTCACACTCACACTCACAGTCACCTTCTCCCTCACACTCACTCTCACACTCACACTCACATTCACGCTGATTCTCACCATCACACTCATGTTCACACTAAAGCCCACCCTCAATAGCACCTTCATTCTCACGCTCACCCTCATGCTCACACTCACCCAAACACTCACCCTCACCATCTACCTCATTCTCACCCTCATGCTCACGCTAACTCTCACCCTGACGCTAGCCTCACATTCAGCATCACACACACCCTCATACTCACCTCACCTTAAACTTCAACCTACTCTCAGCCTCACACTCATGCTCTCCGTCACACTCATACTCACCATCATTCACACCATTTTCCTCCTCAGCCTCACCCTCACGCTAACTCTCAACCTGATGCTCACCATCACCCTGACACTCACCCGCACAATTACGGTCACCCTCACTATCATCCTCACCCTTAGTCTCAAACTCACGCTCACACACATTTTCACACTCACACTCACACTCACGCTCAAATTCACCCTCACACTCAACTCACACTCACTCTCACACTCACCCTCACAATCACGCTCACGCTCACACTGACACTCACACTCACCCTCACTCTCACACTGACTTCCTCAGTCAACTTCACACTCACTCCCATTATCACACTTACCCTCACACTCACACTCACCCTCACAATCACCCTCACACTAAAACTTACAATCACACTCACACTCACTCTAACACTCACTCACAAAGTAAACCTCACACTCACCCTCATTCTCACCCTCACCCTTACATTCAACTCACGCTCAACTCATATCACACTCACCCTCAATCTCACTCTCATCCTCAAACTCACACTCACTCTCAAGCTGATTCTCACCCTCACACTCATGTTCACACTCACGCCCGCCCTTACCCGCACCCTAATTTTTACCCTCACCCTCATGCTCACACTCACCCAAACACTCACCCTCACCGTCTACCTCATTCTCACCCTCACACTAACTCTCACGCTAACGCTAGCCTCACATTAAGCATCACACACACTTTCACACTCACTTCACCCTCATCAATAACCTACTCTCAGCCTCACACTCACGCTCTCCCTCAAAATCACACTCACCATCACACTCACCCTCATTCTTTTTCTCATCCTCACCTTCACGCTAACAGTCACCATTACCCTGACACTCACCCGCACTTTTAAGCTCACCCTCACTATCATCCTCACCCTCAGACTCAAACTCACGCTCACACTCATTTTGACACTCACCCTTACACTCACACTCACCCTCACACTGATGCTCAAACTCAGACTCACACTCACTCCACACTCACTCTCACCCTCACACTAACACTCACACTGATATTCATTCTCACACTCACATACACACTCATGCCCACCGTCACTTGCACCCTATTTCTCACCCTCACTCTCATGCTCACACTCATCCAAACACTCACCCTCACCGTTTACCTTTATCTCACCCTACTCACGGTAACTCTCACCCTGACACGAGCCTCACTTGCAGCATCACACACATCATAAAACTCACCTCACCCTCAACTTCAACCTACGCTCAACCTCACATTCACGCTCTCCCTCACACACACACTCACCATCATGCTCACATTCACTCCCACAGTCAACCTAACACTCACCCTAATTCTCAATCTCACCCTCTTACTCACACTCACACTCAGACTCACTCTCATACTCACTCTCAAACTCACACACTTTATCACATTAACCCTCACTATCACGTTCACACTCTCACTCACACTATCTATAACACTGACCCTCACACTCATGTTCACTATCACATTCACACTCACGCTCACAATCAAAATCACCTTCAGGCTTACTTAAATTCTGATACTCAGAATGAACTTTTACTAACTCTCACCCTGAACCTCAACATCACTCTCACACTCGCACACAACCTCACACTCACACTCATTCTCACACTCACTTTCACACAAACGCTTGCACTCACATTCACATTCACTCTCACACTCGCCTCAAACTCACGCTCACACTCACACTCACACTCACCCTCATTCTCAACCTTACTCTCACAGACAACCTCACACTCCCTTTCATTCTCACACTTACCCTCACACTCACACTCACACTCAAACTCACTTTCATTCTCATCCTATTTCTGATCCTCAGCATCAACTTTAACTAACTCTAACCCTTAATCTCACCATCACTCTCACACTCGGACTCAACCTAACACTCACCTTCATTCTCACACTCACCCTCTCCCTCACTCTCACCCCCACACTCACATTCACAGTCATGCTCATTCCACCCTCACACTCACATTCACACTCATGCCCACCCTCACTCGCACACTAATTCTCACCATTACCCTCATGCTCACCCTCTCCCAAACACTCATTCTGACCATCTACCTCTATTTCAACCTCATTCTCACGCTAACTCTCACCCTGACGCTAGCCTCACATTCAGCATCACACACACCCTCACACTCACCTCACCCTCAACTTCAACCAAGGCTCACCCTATACTCACTCTCTCCCTCACAGTCACCCTCACCATCATGCTCACTCTCATTCTCCTCCTCAGCCTCACCCTCACGCTAACTCTCAACCTAATGCTCACCATCACCCTGACACCTGCACTCTTACGCTCACCCTTACTATCATTCTCACCCTGAGACACAAACTCACGCTCACACTTATTTTCACACTCACCCTCACACTCACCCTCACCCTCACATTCACTCTCAAACTCACACTCACACTCACTCCAAACTCAACCTCACACTCACGCTCACACTCACACTCAAACTCACTCTCACCCTCACACTCGCCCTCACACTCACCATCATTATCATCATGACACTCAACCTCACTTTACACTTACACTCACTCTCACCCTCACTCTTACAGTCAACCTCAACTCAACCTAATTCTAACACCCACCCTCACACTGTAGCTCACACTCAAAAACACACTCACCCTCTCCCACACTCTCACTCTCAAACTCACACTAACACTCATGCTGATTCTCATCCTCACACTCACGTACACACTCACGCCCACCGTCACTCGCACCCTAATTCTCACACTCACCCTCATGCTCACCCTCACCCAAACACTCACCCACACCATCTACCTAATTCTCAAACTCACCCTCACGCTAACTCTCACCTTGAAGCTAGCCTCATATTCAGCATCACCCACACACTCAAACTCACCTCACCCACAACATCAACTTACTCTCAGTCTCATACTCAGGCTCTCCCTCACACTCACACTCAGCATCACTCTAACTCTCATTCTCCTCCTCAGCCTCACCCTCACGCTAACTCTCAACCTGATGCTCACCATCACCCTGACACTCACCCGCATTCTTACGCTCACCCTCACTATCATCCTCACCCTCAGACTCAATATCACTCTCAAATTCATTTTCACACTCACCCTCACACTCTCTCACCCTCACACTCACGCTCAAACTCACACTCACACTCACCCTCACACTCACGCTCACAATCACACTCACATTCACACTCACCCTCACTCTCACACTCCCTCCCTTAGTCAACTTCACACTCACTCCCATTCTCACACTCACCCTCACACTCACGCTCACAATGACACTCACAGTCACTCTCACGCTCACACTCACGCTCACCCACACACCAACAATCAATCTCACCCTCACACTCACCCTTATTTTACGCTCACCCTCTCAGGCACCCTTACTCCCAAGGTCAACCTCACACTCAATCGCATTCTCACACTCACCCTCACACTGACACTCACACTCACACACCACCTCACACTTACAGTCACCCTCACACACACGATGACACTCACACTCACACTCACCCTCACACTCACCCTCACACTTACACTCACACTCACACTCACGCTCACACTCACACTCACACTCACGCTCACACTCACACTCACACTCACCCTCACTCTCACAGTCAACCTCACACTCACTTTCATTCTCAAACTCAATCTCAAACTCAAACTTGCCCTCACACTCACCATCATTCTCACCATGACAGTCACCCTCACTTTACGCTCACCCTCACTCTCACCCTCACTCTTACACTCAACCTCAAACTCACCCTCATTCTCACACTCTCGCTCACACTCATGTTCACTCCAACACCCACCTTCACTCTCACACTCATTCTCAACCTCAGCATCAAACTTAACTAAATCTCACCCTGAATCTCACAATCAATCTCACACTCGCACTAAACTTCACACTCACCCTCATTCTCACACTCACCCTCACACTCATGCTCACACTCACACTCACACTCACCCTCTTTCTCACTCTCACCCTCACACTCACGCTCACAGTCACGCTATCTCACCATCACACTCGAGTTTACACTCACGCCCAAACTCACTCGCACCCTATTTCTCACCCTGATCCTCTAGCTCACCGTCACCAAAACACTAACCCTCACTGTCTACCACTATCTCACCCTCGCTCTCATGCTAACTCTCACCCTGATACTAGCCACACATTCAGCATCACACACACCTTCACACTCACCTCACCCTCAACTTCTACCTACTCTGTCTCACACTTACGCTCTCCCTCACACTCACACTCACCATCACGCTCACCCTCATTCTCCTCCTCAGCTTCACTTTCATGCAAACTCACAACCTCTTGCTCACCATGACGCTGACACTCACCCGCATTCTTATGCTCACACACACTTTCACTTTCACTTTCAGAGTGAAACTCACGCTCACATTCACACTCACACTGACTCTCAGCCTTACTCACACAGTCAACCTCACACTCACGCTCATTCTCACTCTCACCCTCATTCTCAAGCTCACACTCACACTCAAACTCACACTCGCTATCACACTCACAGTAATTATAACATTAAACCTCACATTCACATTCTGCACTGAAACTCACACTCACTCTAACACTGAACCTCACACTCACGCTCACACTCACACTCACATTCACCCTCATTCTCACCCTCACTCCAACAGACAACCTCACCCTCACTTTGATTCTCACACTCACCCTCACATTCACGCTCACACCAGAAGTCACCTTCAGGCTCACCCTAATTCTGATCCTCAGCATCAACTTTATCTAATTCTCACCTGAATCTTACCATCACTCTCACACACGCACTCAACCTCACACTCACACTCACTCTCACACTCACGTTCACCCTCACACTCACAATTACGCTGATTCTCACCCTCTCACTCACATTCACACTCACTCCCACACTCACTCGCACCCTAATTCTCACCCTCTCGCTCATGCTCACCTTCACACAAACTCGCACCCTGACGCGAACCTCACATTCAACATCACACACTACCTCACACTCACCTCACCCTCAACTTCAACCTATGGTCAACCTCAAACTCACGCTCTTTCTCACACACACACTCACCATCACGCACACCTTCATTCTCCTCCTCATCCTCAACCTCAGGCTAACTCTCAAACTGTTGCTCACCATTACCTTTACACTCACCCGTACACTTACGCTCACTTTCAGTATCATCCTCACCCTCAGACTCAAACTCACACTCACACTCACTCCAATCTCACACTCACACTCACACTCACACTCATACTCACTCTCACCCTCACACTCACACTCGCCCTCACACTCAGCATCATTATCACCCTGACACTCACCCTCACTTTACGCTTACCCTCACTCTCACCCTCACTCTTACAGTCAACCTCAAACTCACCCTCATTCTAACACCCACCCTCACACTGACGCTCACACTTACAATCACACTCACCCTCTCCCACACTCTCACTCTCAAACTCACACTAAGAGTCACGCTGATTCTCATTCTCACACTCACGTACAAACTCACATCCACTTTCACTCGCACCCTATTTCTGACCCTCACCCTCATGCTCACCCTCACCCAAACACTCACCCTCACTGTCTAACTCTATCTCACCCTACTCACGCTAACTTTCACAGTGACGTGAGACTCACATTCAGCATCACTCAATCCTCATACTCACCTCACCCTCAACTTCAATGTACGCTCAAACTCACACTCACGCTCTTCCTCACACACACACTCACCATCACACTTACTCTCATTCTCCTCCTCAGCCTCACCCTCACACTAACTCTCAACCTGATGCTCAACATGACTCTGACACTCACCCGCACACTTATGCTCAACCTCACTATCATCCTCACCCTCAGAAAGAAACTCACGCTCACACTTATTTTCACACTAACCCTCACACTCATACACACCATCACACTCACACTCAAACTCACCCTCACTCTCACATTCACTCCCACAGTCAACCTCACACTCACCCTCATTCTCAAACTCACCCTATTACCCACACTTACACTCACACTCACTCTCACACTCACTCTCACACTCACACTCTTTATCACATTAACCCTCACTTTCAGGTTCACACTCACACTCACACTCACTCTAACACTGACCCTCACACTCATGCTCACTATCAATCTCACACTCACGCTCACACTCAAACTCACCTTTAGACTCACCCTAATGATCCTCAGCGTAAACTTTTACTAACTCTCACCTGAACCTCAACATCACTTTCACACTCGCACTCAACCACACACTCATACTCATTCTCACACTCACTTTAACACTAACGCTCACACTAACACTGACCCTCATTCTTACCCTTACTTTCACACTTACAATCAAACTCATGCTCACACTACTTTTCACAATGAACTGATACTCACACTCACACTCACAATCACACTCACACTGAAACTCACTCTCACAGTCACCCTCACACTCACGCTCACACTCACACTCACCTTCACACTCACCCTCATTCTGATTTTCAGCATCAACTTTAATCAACTCTCACCCTCAATCTCACCAACACTCTCACACTCGCACTGAAGTTCACACTCACCCTCAATCTCACACATTCCCTCAATCACCCTCACACTCACGCTCACACCCACCCTCTACCTCACTCTCACCCTCACCCTTAATCTCACACTCACGCTGATTCTCACCTTCACGTTCACCTTCACCCTCACGCCCATCCACAATCGCACCCTAATTCACACCCTAATTTTCATGCTCACCCCACCCAAACACTCACCCTCACCATCTACCTCACTCTCATGCTCACCCTCACGTTGTCTCACACTGACGATACCTCACCTTCAGCATCACACACACCCGCACACTCACCTCACGCTCATCAATAAGCTATTCTGAGCCTCAATCTCACGCTCTCCATCACACTCGCACTGCCCATCATGCTCATGCTCATTATCATTTTCAGCCCCACCCTCACGCTAATTCTCAACCTGATGCTCATCATCACCCTGACACTCACCCACGCTGATACGCTCACCCTCACTTTCACTCTCACGCTCAGACTCAAACTTCTGCACACACTCATTTTCACACTCACCCTCATCCTCACACTACACTGACCCTCACACGCACACTCACCCTCACACTCACGCTCAAATTTACAATCACACTCACACTCACTCTCACACTCAACCACACACTCACACTCACACTCACCTTCACTTTCACAGTCAACCATACACTTACTACAATTCTAACACTCACCCTCACACTCACGATCACACTCACACTGACACTCACTCGTTCTCTCACACTCACGCTCACTCACACACTAACCATAATTTTCACCTTGACAATCACCCTTACTTTATGCTCACCCTCACTCTCACCCTCATTCCACTGTCAACCTCACTCTCAATCCCATTCTCAAAGTCATTCTCACACTCACACTCAACCTGACACTCACACTCACACCACCCTCACTCTCATCCTCACTGCCACTGTGAACCTCACATTCACCCTCTTTCTCACACTCACCCTCCCACTCACTCTCACACTCACACTCAACTTCATGCTCACTCTCATTCTCATCCTCAGCATCAACATTAACTAACTCTCACCCTGAATCTCAGCATCATTATCACAATAGCACTAAACATCACACTCACCCTCATACTACACTCACTCTCACACTCACACTCACAATCACGCTCACGCTCACACTCACCCTCACCCTCACGCTCACACTCACAATCACCCTCAAACACACTCTCATACTGATCTTCACAATCACGCTCACACTCACACTCACTCTCACACTCACTCCCACAGTCAACATCACATGTACTCTCATTCTCACACTAACCCTCATACTCACGCTCACGCTCACACTTAACTTCACGCTCACCGTCATTCTGATCCTCAGCATCAACCTTAACTAACTCTCTTTCTGAATCTCAACATCACTCTCAGCATCCGACTAAACCTCACGTTCACCCTTATTTTAACATACCCCTCACACTCACACTCACCCTCACACTCACACGCAATCTCACACTCATGCTCAAATTAACACTCACCCTCACACTCACACTCACCCGCACCCTCATGCTCACACAAACACTCACATTCACACTCACCCTCTCACTCACTCTGACCCTCACACTCAACTCATGCTGATTCTCACCCTCACACTCACGTTAACACTCACGCCCATCCTCACTTGTACTTTAATTCTGACCCTCACTTTCACTCTCACCCTCATACTCAACCTCACACACGCACTCATTCTCACAATCACACTTATACTTACACTCACCCTCACGCCCACGCTCACACTCACACTCACACTCTCTTTCACAATCCCTCTCACTCTAACCCTCACTCTTACAGTCAACCTCACACTCACTTTCATTCTCACACTCACCTTCACGCTCACCGTCATTCTGATCCTCAGCATCAACCTTAACTAGCTGTCTTTCTGAATCTCAACATCACTCACATCATTGCACTCAACCTCACATTCACCCTCATTCTAACACATCCTCACTCTCAAGCTCACACTCTCACTCGCATACTCACACTCAGCCTCACACTCACCAGCATTCTCACCCTCATTCTCATCCTCAGCTTCACCCACATGCTAACCTTCAACCTGATCCTCACCATCACCATGACACTGACCCTCATTCTTATGCTAACCCTCACTCTCAACCTCACCCTAAGATGCAAACTCACGCTCACACTTATTCTCAAATTCACCATCACACTCACACTGACTCTCACACTTACACTCACACCTACCATCACACTCATCCTCATTTTCACACTAACCCTTTCACTTACGCTCACACTCACACTATACTCACTCTCACCCTCACACTCACGCTCACATTCACCCTCACCCTCATTATCACACTAATTTTCACACTCACGCTCACAATCACAATCACCCTCAAACACACTCTGCCACTCACCCTCTCACTCAAGCTCACTCACAATCACCCTCAAACACACTCTCACACTCACCCTCACACTCACGCTCACACTCACACTCACTGCCACAGTCAACATCACACTACACTCCTATTTTCACACTAACCCTCACACTCACGCTCACTGTCACACTGACACTCACTCTTCTTCTCACACTCATGCTCACCCACTCACTAAAAATCATTTTCACCCTTACACTCACACTTACTTTACGCTCACTTTCACTCTCACTCTCACTCCCACTGTCAACATCACTCTCAATTTCATTCTCACAGTCATCCTCACACTTACACTCACCCTCATAATCACACTCACATCAACCTCACTCTCATCCTCACTCCCACAGTCAACCTCACACTCAACCTCATACTACACTCACCCTCACCCTCACGCTCACACTAACACTAAGCCTGATGCTCATCATTACCCTGACACTCACCCACGCTCTTCCGCTCACCCTCACTTTCACTCTCACCCTTCGACTCAAACTCCCGCACACACTCATTTTCACACTCACCCACATCTTCACACTACACTCACCCTCACACTCACACTCACCTTCACAATCACGCTCAAATTCACACTCACACTCACACTCATTCTCAAACTTAACCTCACACTCACACTCACCTTCACTCCACAATTAACCTTACACTAAGTGCCATTCTCATACTCACCCTCACACTCACACTAAACCTAATTTCACACTCACTTTCACAATCACGCTCACACACACTCACGCTCACAGTCACACTCACACTGAAACTCACTCTCACACTCACGATCACACCTACGCTCATACTCGTACTCCCCCTCACAATCCTTTGCACTCTAACCATCAGTCTTACAGTCAACCTCACACTCACTTTAATTCTCACACTCACTCTCAGACTCACGGTCACACTCACAATCACCCTCACGCTCATCAATATTCTGATCTTCAGCCTCAACCTTAACTAACTTATTTTCTAAATCTCAACATCACTCTCATCCTCGCACTCAACCTCACATTCACCCTCATTCTAACACTCACCCTCACACTCAAGCTCACACCCACACTCACCCTCACTCACACACTCACACACTCACACTCATTCTCACACTCACCATCACGCTCACCCTCATTCTCATCCTCAGCTTTACCCACACGTTCAACTTCAACCTGATGCTCACCATAACCCTGACACTCACCCGCATTCTTATGCTCACCCTCACTCTCACCCTCACCCTCAGGGGCAAACTAAAGCTCACACTCATTCTCACATTCACCATCACACTCACACTTACTCTCACACTTTCACTCACACCTACCATCACACCCATCCTCATTTTCAAACTCACCCTCACACTAATGCTCACACTCACACTACACTCACTCTCACCCTCAAACTCACACTCACACTCACACTCATTTTCACACTCACCCTCACACTCACGCTCACACTAAAAATCACCCGCAAACACACTCTCACACTCACCCTCACACTCACGCTCACACTCACACTCACACTCACTCCCACAGTCAACATCACACTCACTTTCATTCTCACACTAACCCTCACATCACGCTCACACTCACACTGACACTAACTCTCACTCACACTCATGCTCACCCACACACTAACCATCATTCTCACTCTGATATTCACCCTTACTTTACGCTCACCCTCACTTTCACCCTCACTCTCACTGTCAACCTCACTCTCAATCCCATTTTCACAGTCACCCTAACTCACACTCACCCTCACACTCACACTCACACCACCCTCACTCTCATCCTCACTTTCACAGTCAACCTCACACTCACCCTCATTCTCACACTCACCCTCACACTCACACTCAACTTCACGCTCTCACTCTTTCTCATCCTGAGCATCAACATTAAGTAACTCTCACCCTGAATCTCACCATCATTCTCACAATAGCACTTAACCTCACACTCACACTCATACTCACACTCACCCTCACCCTCATGCTCACACTAACACTCACATTCACACTCACCCTCTCACTGACTCTCTCCCTCTCACTCACTCTCTAGCTGATTCTCACCCTCTCACTCATGTTCACACACACAACCACCCTCACTTGCACCCTAATTCTCAACCTCATTGTCAAGCTAAACTCACCCAAACACTCACACTCACTGTCTACCTCATGCACACCCTCACCCTCACACTAACTCTCACACTTACAATACCCTCACATTCAGCATCACACACACATTCACACTCACCTCACCCTCATCAATAACCTACTCTCATGCTCAGTCACGCTCTCCATCACACTTGCACTCCCCATCATGCTAACGCTCATTCTCATCCTCAGCCTCACCCTCACGCTTACTCTCAACCTGATGCTCATCATCACCCTTACACTCACCCGCGCTCTTACGCTCACCCTCACTTTCACTCTCACACTCAGACTCAAACTCACACACACAGACTCGTTCTCACTATGACACTCAAACTCACACTCACCCTCACACTCATGCTCAAATTCACACTCACATTCACACTCACTCTCACACTCAACCTCACACTCACACTCAGTCACCTTCACTCCCACAATCAACCTCAAACTCACTTCCATTCTCACACTCACCCTCACACTCACGCTCACACTCACACTCACCTTCACGCTCACCGTCATTCTAATCCTCAGCATCAACTTTAACTAACTCTCTTTCTGAATCTCAACATCACTCTCATGCTTATACTCAACCTCACATTCACCCTCATTTAACTCTCACCCTCACACTCAAGCTCACACACACACTCACTCTCACTTGCACACTCACACTCAGCCTCACACTCACCATCACGCTCACCCTCATTCTCATCCTCAGCTTCACCCACACGCTAACCTTCAACCTCATGCTCACCATCACCATGACACTCACCCACTTCTTATGCTCACCCTCACTCTCACCCTCATCCTCAGACGCAAACTCACACTCAGACTCATTCTCACAATCACCATCACCTCATACTGATTCCCACTCTTACAGTCACACCTACCATTACACTCATTTTCATTTTCTCACTCACCCTTACACTCACCCTCACACTCACACTACACTCACTCTCACACTCACACTCACGCTCACCCTCATTCTCATTATCACACTCACTTTCACACTCACGCTCACACTCACACTCACTCTCACTCTCACTTCCACAGTCAACATCACACTTACTCTAATTCTAACACTAACCCTCATACTCACGCTCACGCTCACACTCACCTTCACGCTCACCGTCATTCTCATTTTCAGAGTCAACCTTAACTAACTCTCTTTCTGATTCTCAACATCCATCTCAGCCTCCCAGTTAACCTCACTTTCACCCTGATTCCTAAACTCCCCCTCACACTCACACTCACCCTCACGCTCAAATTCACACTCACTCTCACACTCACCCTCACACTCACACTCACCCTCACCCTCATGCTCACACTATCACTCACATTCACTCTCAACCTCTCACTCACTCTCACCCTCAAACTCACACTCACGCTGATTTTCACCCTCACACTCACGTTCATACTCACACCCACCCTCACTTGCACCCCAATTCTCACCCTCATCCTCATGCTCAACCTCACCCAAAACCTCACCCTCACTGTCTACCTTATGCTCACCCTCACCCTCACGCTAACTCTCACACTGACGGTACCCGCACATTCAGCTTCACACACACCCTCACACTATCCTCACCCTCATCAATAACCTACTCTCAGCCTCACACTCAAGCTCTCCATCAAACTCGCACTCACCATCTCGCTCACACTCATTCTCATCTTTGGCCTCACCCTCACGCTAACTATCAACCTGATGCTCATCATCACCCTGACACTCACCCGCGCTCTTACGCTCAACCTCACTTTCACTCTCACCCTCCGACTCAAATTCACACACACACTCATTCTCACAATCACACTCATACTCACACTCACACTCACACTGAAACTCACTCACCCACCCACCCTCACGCCCACGCTCACCCTCACCCTTCCGTCACAATGCCTCTCACTCTAACCCTCACTCTTACAGTCAACCTCACACTCACTTTCATTCTCACACTCACCCTCACACTCACACTCACCCTCAGACTCAAACTCATTCTCATAATCACGCTCAATTTCACACTTACTCTCACACTCATCCTCTCACTCACTCTCATCCTCACACTCACACTCACGCTGATTCTCACCCTAACACTCACGTTCACACTCATGCCTACCCTCACTTGCACTCTAATTTTCACACTCATTTTCATGCTCAACCTTATCCAAACACCCACCCTCACCGTCTACCTTATGCTCACCCTCACCCTCGCGCTAACTCTCACACTCACAGTACCCTCACATTCAGCATCACAAACACCCTCACACTCACCTCACCTCATCAATAACCTACTCTCAGCCTCACACTCACGCTATTTATCACACTCGCACTCCCCATCACACTAACGCTCATTCTCATCCTCAGCCTCACCCTCACGCTAACTCTCAACCTGATGCTCCTCATCACCCTGACATTCACTCACGCTATTACGCTCACCCTCACTTTTACTCTCACCCTCAGACTCAAACTCATTACACACTCATTATCACAATCACACTCATACTCACACTCATCCACACACTAACCCTTATTTTCAAACTCACTTTCACAATCACGCTCACACACACTCACGCTCACACTCACACTGTAACTCACTCTCACACTCACCCTCACGCCCACACTCACACTCACACTTCCATCACAATCCCTCTCACTCTAACCCTCACTCTTACAGTCAACCTCACACTCACTTTCATTCTCACACTCACCCTTACACTCACGCTCACACTCACTCTCACATTCACGCTCACCGACATTCTGATCCTCAGCATCAACCTTAACTAACTCTGTTTCTGAATCTCAACATCACTCTCATTTTCACACTCAACCTCACATTCACCCTCATTCTAACACTCACCCTCACACTCAAGCTCACACCCACACTCACTCTAACTCGCACACTCAAACTCACACTCACCCACACACTAACCATCATTCTCAACCTGACACTCACCCTTACTTTACGTTCACCCTCACTCTCACTCCCATTTTCAACCTCTTTCTCAATCCCTTTCTCACAGTCACACTCACACTCACACTAACCCTCACACTAACACTCACAGCACCCTCACTCTTATCCTCACTTTCACAGTCAAACTCAGACTCATCCTCATTCTCACACTCACCCTCACACTCACACTCAACTTCACGCTCACCCTCATTCTTATCCTCAGCATCAACATTAAATCACTCTCACCCTGAATCTCACCATCATTCTCACAATAGCACTAAACCCCACACACACCCTCATACTCACACTCACCCTCACCCTCACGCTCACACTAACACTCACATTCACACTCACCCTCTCACTCACTCTCACCTTCACACTCACACTCACGCTGATTTTTACCCTTACACTCACATTCACACTCACGCCCACCTTCAATTGCACCTTAATTCTCACCCTCATCGTCATGCTCAACCTCAATCAAACACTCACCCTCACCGTCTACCTCATGCTCACCCTCACCCTTGCGCTAACTCTCACACAGAGGGTACTCTCATATTCAGCATCACACACACACTCACACTCACCTCACCCTCATCAATAACCTATTATCAGCCTCACAATCACGCTCTCCATCACACTCGCACTCCCCATCACGCTCACGCTCATTCTCATCCTCAGACTCACCCTCACGCTAACTCTCAACCTGATGCTCATCATCACCCTGACACTCACCCGCTCTCTTACACTCACCCTCACTCTCACCCTCACCCTCAGATGCAAACTCACGCTCACACTCATTCTCACATTCACCATCACACTCACACTGACTCTCACACTTACACTCACACCTACCATCACACTCATCCTCATTTTCACACTCACCCTCACACTCACCCTCACACTCAGACTACACTCACTCTCACACTCACACTCACACTCACACTCACGTTCACGCTCACACTCACCCTCACCCTTATTATCACACTCACCATCAAACTCACGCTCACACTCACAATCACCCTCAAACACATTCTCACACTCACCCTCACACTCATGCTCACACTCACAGTCACACTCACTCCCACAGTCAACATCACACTCACTTCCATTCTCACACTAGCCCTAACACTCACGATCACACTCACACTCACGCTCACCAACACACTAACCATCATTCTCACCCTGACACTCACCCTTACTTTATGCACACCCTCACTCGCACCCTTACTCCACGGTCAACCTCACACTCAATCTCATTCTAGCACTCACTCTCACACTCATACTCACCCTCACACTCACACTCACCCTCACACTCAAGCTCACACTCACACTCACTCTCACTCTCAACCTCACTCACACAGTCAACCTCACACTCACTTTCATTCTCACACTCACCCTCACACTCACACTCACTCTCAGCCTCAAACTCACACTCGCCCTCACACTCACCATCATTCTCACCTTGACACTCACCCTCACTTTACGCTCACCCTCACTCTCATTCTCACTCTTATACTCAACCTCACACTCACCCTAATTCTCACACTCTCCCTTACACTCACGCTCACTCTAACACTGACCTTCACTCTCACCCTCATTCTCATCCTCAGCATCAAACTTAACTAAATCTCACCCTGAATCTCACCATCACTCTCACACTAGCACTCAACCTCACACTCACCCAAATTCTCACACTCACACTCACACTCACAGTCACGCTGATTCTCACCCTCACACTCATGTTTACGCTCACGCACAC
The DNA here is from genome assembly GCA_030015415.1 of Cynopterus sphinx. Taxonomy (NCBI): domain Eukaryota; kingdom Metazoa; phylum Chordata; class Mammalia; order Chiroptera; family Pteropodidae; genus Cynopterus; species Cynopterus sphinx. The sequence goes on from JAKZJJ010000046.1 coordinate 81,700, forward strand.
CCTTACTTGCTTCCTAATTCTTACCCGATTCTCTAACTCACCCTCACCGAATCACTCACCCTCATCGTCTACCTCATTCTCACCCTCACCCTCACGCTAACTCTAACTCTGATACTAGCCTCACATTCAGCATCACACACACTCAAAAACACTCTCACACTCACACTCACACTCATGCTCACACTCACACTCAACTGACGCTCAACCTCACTCTCACCCTCAACCTTAATCTCACACTCTCACTGATTCTCACCCTCACAGTCACATTCACACTCACGCGCACCCTCAGTCGCACCCTAATTCAAAAACCAATCCTCATGCTCACCCTCACCCAAAAAGTCACACTCACCGTCTACCTCATCACACGATCACCCTTATGCTAACTCTCACACTGACGGTAGCTTCACATTCACACACCCTCACACTCACCTCACCCTCAACATCAACCTACTTTCATACTCACACTCACCCACTGTCTCACAACCACACTGACCATCACGCTCACCCTTATTCTCTTCCTCAGCCTCTCCCTCACTCTAACTCTCAACTTGATGCTCACCATCACCCTGACACCTGCACTCTTACGCTCACACTCACTATCATTCTCACCCTGAGACACAAACTCACGCTCACACTTATTTTCACACTCACACTCACCCTCACACTCATGCGCAAACTCACACTCACACTCACACTAACCCTAACTCTCACACTCACTCCCACAGTCAACCTCACTCTCACTCCCATTCTCACACTCACCCTCACACTTACGCTTTTTATTGCATTTTTCAGCACTGGCATTTTGTCTCTGAAAAAATTACTTCCAGTTTTCTGCTGGAATTATCAGTCTTTTATCTTAAAATCTGTATCAGATAAGCCATTAACTTACTCTGCTGTGATTCTGTTGCAAGCCTCTTTATATCCTTGGTTTTCCAATGTGATCTGTCTCCTCATATACCTGATTATTTCTGATTGAGTACAAGATATTGAATATGTACAATTATGTTGATAAAAGTGTCCTAGAGTAGTATCTTCTACAGAAGATTTGCTTTTGGCAGGTGATGAAAAACCTAACCATTTCAGGTCTCTGTTTTCCATTTGAGTTGATGTTTTGAATCTGGGCTTTGGCATCTGTGAAGGCTAGTCAATTTTTGGTTCATCCTTATTTTTAGGGTATAGCTTTTCTTGGTCCCGACTCAAAAATCGAGTGGTCTTCCAAGCTTTTTTTTTCATATTTAAAATGGCTGCAAAGCCTTATCAACTGGTTAGTCATTTGAAGTTTCCTACTGTCTTACTCCCAGATTTGGCAGGTACCTTTAGAGAAATAAAACCCAAAATGTCAGGCTCACCTCTATTTTTTTTTCTCTCTAATGATTTGACAATTCTCTAGTGACTTCAAATAGTTTCTTTAATAAATTATTTTTTAGCTCAGTTTTTTTAGTTGTGCTAAGTAGGCTTGTTCAAAGGTACCAAATTCATCCTTGCCAAAAACAAACCTACCTTTAGAGTAAGCCCCGATTTTTTTTCCCCGAGCATTTCTCCCTTGTATGGGTATTATTAGAATCGAAATAATCTGTGTAAAGTGCTGGATAGAACAATTCATATAGGAAGCACTATGTGAGTATTGGGTTTTGAATTGTTTGATGAGGACACATGTTAAGAGTAGGTGGGTGGAAGATAGACATTTAGTAGAGCATCTAATAAATCACATTTAATTCTGGAAAAGAAAAACACCTATTTTCACAATGTGGAAGGTAAAGCTGGACTTTCTCTGTTTCACGACAGACACAGAAAATGGAGCCGTCATTATCAACCTCAGTGACTAACAGGATTGGGAGGGCGGGCAGGTGGGGACTTTCACCAGGCTCCATGCAGAGTGGTCTTTATCAGAAGATAGAATGGGGTAATGGTTAAAAAGAACCTACATTCTAGTAACGAGAAGTCACGTCCAGAACAGAAAACCCAGCTTCCTCTAGCGATGTGACCAGAATTATCTCGCGATTTTGCTAGAAGATTGCTGGAGGTCAAAATGCTGCTGGTTGAGGGCCACGGGTGAGTGCAGGAGTTTTTGGGTGTCTGTGTAGGTGGTTGAAACACTTACTGCTCACCTACTTCTCCTCATCCTCCTCACCGCCTAGCATGTGAAGACCTGTGTGGTGAGCAGCAGTCGATAGAACTTCTGTGTCTTCTTGGCTCAGTGATGCTCTTCTAATAATCTCTGATCATTCATCTTGAAAGATGCACATCATCTAATAGGATGAGAGTGGTTTTGTGCGACTTGGCCTTGGTCTTCTCAGAGGATACAAAGCAGGGGTAGATAGCGGGGTAAGGGTTGTGGGAAAAGGACCTTTCTTTGTGAGTTACATTTGAAACCCTATTTGATCACATAGTGTCCACACTGTTTCTTGTTTTCTAAAGACCTGTTGTAAGTCCCGTTGTTCCTGTCCTCAAAAGAAAAGACACATGGATCTAAGGAGGCCTCACTGTCAGGAGCTGTTTGCCTGCTGCAAGGACAAGAGATTCTCCTGTCGTAACATTTATAGCTTTAAATGCATTAAGTGACAGGCAGTGTGGCTTGAGCAGCTCACCCAGATGCCTCTGGTCACTTACTGTGCTGGCCGCTTTTGCACCTTAGCTCTGACCTGGTTGGGAAAACACATTAGGCTTTTGTACTTTTTGTACGTTGTTGAACAATTGTACGGTGTGAATAGAATCAAATAAATGCATGTCAAATAGACCACAAATGCCCAAGAATTGGTGGCTCCAGGATAAAAATGTCAATGTAGCCTTGGGAAATGTTAGTGCCATCATTCTCATGAAGGCAAAAATGAAGAGGAACCATATTGACTTGATGGATATTTCCATGCTGGATGTCCTAAGCTCTGGGGATGTAGAGACGATCAAGGGGCAGGGCCGTTGCCTCTGAGTATACACCATAGTGAGACTTAGTAAGGGCCAGGAGTCATCACAAATCATCACAGTAGTCATGAGAAGCAGGCAATTTTGTACATTTTCTGGTAGTTGAGGAGAGGGGGCCAAAATCTCTCAACGTGTTGTTCTCTAGCTAGCTTCCCATTTAACTTTAAAAGGAACATTACTGCTCCCACTCGGGCCTGATGCCCCCACTTGGACCCACCCCTTCTACCTATTCAGGGGCTGGGCTACTGCACAAGAGTCCTCTCCCCCACTGTACTGTTGTCTTCTCCCTTCTGCACTATCCTCATGGATACAAAGACACACTCAGAACCAACCCTTTCGCTGATTCCCCCTCTCCCTGCCACCAGTATCTATGTAGCCCTTCCACGTTATGCTAAAAACATGAAGACTGTTTGATTGATTTACTCAATAAATTATAAAGCAAAGTCAGGTGAGGAAGGGAGGGAGGGAGAAACCGTCATCCCAGGTACTGGGAATCCAAACATATCAGGGAGATGCAATTGAGGTGGCACTGAGAGCTTGTATTGGGATTTGGCCCTTTTGGAGATACACTTGGTGGCAGTTGAGTTCCTGTCATGTCACACTCAAGCAGATGCAAAAGCAGTGAATCTAAGGTTTAACAACCTGAGTAACAGCGAGGAAATTTGTGAATACCTCAAGGAAGTGATGAAAGTCCGTGGAATTTGTTTTTGGGTTCAAATGATTTTAATCTCTCTTTTTAAATCAGATTTATTTGGGGTGACATTGGCTCATAACACATATAAATCTCAGGTGTACAACTTTATAATATAACATCTGTATACTCTATTGTGTAGTCACCCTCCAAAGTCTCCTACCATCACCATACTTTGACCTCCTTTCTCCCTTTGCCCTCCCCCACCCCTGCGGTAACTACCATTCCATTGTCTCTATGAGTTTGTTTTTGTTTTGTTTGTTCATTGGATCAAACAAGATCTATTCATGTTGTTGCCAATAGCTATCCGTGATCTATCTATGCTGGTGCAAATGGCAGTATTTCATCTTTTTGGTGTTAAAGCATGAGCTGAGTAGTAGTCTGTTGTACTTATTCCATTGTTTGTTGAAGGACACTGAAGTTGTTTCTGTGACTTGGTTATTGTAAATGATGCTGCAGTGGACAAACAGGGTTGTATATTTATACATGGTTTCAAAATATTGGGGTAAATACCCAGAAGAGAGATTGTTGTGTCACGTGGTATATCTTTTAAATTTTTATTTTTATTTTTAATTAAAACTAATGGGTTGTCATTGGTTAACGAATCCATATAGGTTTCAGGTGTCCAATTCAATAATGCATCATCCAAATATTACATTGTGTGTTCACCCAAAGTCAAGTTTCCTTATGGCACCATATATTTGACCTCTTGCACCCCTATCTACCTCCGTCTCCCCTCTTCCCTCAGGTAACCACTCATCTGCTATTTCCGTGGCTCTGTATGTCATGTTTGTTGCTTTGAGTTTTATGTCCTTCCTATAAGTCAAATTATATGGCTCTCAATTTTGTCTGTTTGACTTCTTTTGCTTAGCAGGATAAATCACAAGATGCAATCATGTTGCCAGTGGCAGTGTTTTATTCTTTCTTATGGCTCAGTAATAATCCATGAGACATATATCACATCTTCTTTATCCAGTTATCTATCATAGGATACTTTGGTTGTTTCTATGGCCTGGCCACTGTGAGTAATGCTGCTGTGAACATCGGGGTGCACACATCTTTGTGGAGTAATGTTTTCAAGGTTTTTCTTGGATTAAAAAAAAAAACAGAGTAATTGCTGAGTCATATGGTAAAACTATTAGTTTTTTGAGTAAGCTCTATACTGTTTTCTTCAGGGCACTTGTTATTACTTGTCCTGTTTGATGAGAGCCATTTTAACAGGTGTGAGATGGCTTGTCACTGTGGATTTGATCTCCATTTCCCTAACAGCTAGTGAAGTTGAGCATCTTTTCATATGTCTGTTGCCATTTGCATGATTTCTTTGGAGAAGTGTGTATTCAGGTCCTCTGCCAATTTTTTAATTGAATTGTTTGCTATTTATTGTTGAGTTGTACGTTGTACAAGTTCTTTGTATGTTTCTGATATGAGGCCCTTATTGGAGGTGTTGTTTGCAAATCTCTTCTTCCATTTGGATGGTTGCCTCTTTTGTCTTGTGGAAGTTTTCCTTTGCAGTGCTGAAGGTTTTCAGTTTGATGTAGCCCCATTACTTATTTGTTTGTTTGTTGATATGTTTGTTTGTTTGTTTTTGCTTTTCTCTTGCCTTTGAGATCAAATTCCTGAAGTGTTCTTTAAACCCAAGGACTGTGAGTTTACTTGCTATGTTTTCTTCTATGCAGTATACAGTTTCAGTTCTATATTCAGGTCTCTGAATCATTTTTAGTTAATTTTGGTATATGGTGACAGCATTCTAGTTTCATTCTTTTTCATGTGTCTTCCCAGTTTTCCCAGCACCATTTATTAAAGACACTTTTCTCCACTTTATGTTTTTGGCTCCTTTGTCTAAAATTAATTGCCCATACCTGTGGGGGTTTGCTTTCTAGACTCTCAGTTCTGTTCCATTGGTCTGTGTGTCTATTTTTCTGCCAATATCATGATGTTTTGATTTTCACTTTGTAGTATAATTTGAAGTGACACCGTGTGATGCCTCCAGCTTTGTTTTTCGTCTCAGGATTGCTTTGGCTATTTGGGTGTGCATTTCCATGTGCATGTGCATGTGATGATATTTTTGTTCTTTTTCTTTAAAAAATGCCATTGAAATTTCTATGGAGATTGCATAAAATCTGCAAACTACTTTGGGTAATATGACCATTTTAACTGTTGATTCTTCCAATCTATTTGTGTTTTTTTTAATTTATTTTAAAATGCCTTATGTTTTTCAGTGTATAGGTCCTTCACGTGCTTTTTTAGATTTATTTCTAGATATTTTCTTTTTTTTGTTGCAATTGCAGAATAAATTTTTTTTCATTCTCTGAAATTTCATTTTTAGTGTACAGGATTGCTATGAGGTTTTATATATTGATTTTTTATCCCAAAACTTTATGGTATTCGCCTATTGTTTCTTAGAGATTTTAGTGGAGTCTTTGGGGTTTTCTCTATAGAGAATCATGTGATTTGCAACAAATGATAATTTGACTTCTTCATTCTCAAATTGGGTGCTTTTTATTTCTTTTTCTCAATTGCTCTAGTTAGGACTTCCAACACTATATTGAATAGCAGTGATGATAATGGACAGCCTTGTATTGTTCCAGATCGTAGAGAAAAGGTTTTGAATTTTTCACCATAAAGTATGACGTTGGCTGAGGGTTTGTCATACATGCTCTTTATTATGTTGAGGTACTTCTATGCTTATGTTATTTATGAATTGACTTAATCATAAATAGATGTGGTATTTTGTCAAATGTTTTTTTGCATCTATCGATACAATCATGATTTTTATCCTGTATTTTATGTGGCGTGTCACATTAATTGATTTGCATATATTAAATAATCTTTCTTATGCCCCTAGAATGAAGCCTAATTGATCATAATGTAAAATGTTTTAAATTTATTGTTGTATTCAATTTGCTAGTATTTTGTTAGGATTTTTGCATCTGTGTTCATGAGAAACATTCGACTAGAGTTTTCTTTTCTTTTTGTTGTCTTTACCAGGTTTTGGCATCAGAGTAATGTTGTCCTCATAAAATGAGTTAGAAAGTATTGACTCTTTAATTTTTTAGAAATATTGGAGAACAGGAATGAAATCTTATTTCAATGTCTGGCAGAATTCAGTAGTGAAGCCCTCTGGTTCAGTACTTATACTTTTTGAGAGGGTTTTGATGGTTGTTTCTATTGACATGCCATTGGGCTATTTAGATTTTGCAGTTTCATGATTCAGTCCAAGAAGGTTATATATGCCCAAGAACTTGGCCATTTCTCCTCTCTTATTGATTTGATGACATCTAATCTTTCATAGCATTCTTGTATGATCCTTTGTATTTCGGTAGTGTATATCAAACCTTTCATTTTTGATTTTATTTGTATCTGTTCTCTTTTCTTTTTCTTTTTACTTTTTGACCTTTAAGCCTCCTGGATTTCTGCTTCTGGGATACAAATGCCCTCTATTTCCTGGGGAGAGCTGTATGTCTCCTCTGTGACCAGGACACCTTAGTTCAGGGCTCCATCCATGGGAGAATGTGAACGGTGATGAGGAGCCAGGGCTTGGAAAGCCCAGGAAATTCTGCTGCTGCCCGGACTGTCAGATGCAGTGCTGCATGGCTTCCTTCCGGATCGGCACAAGTACACACGACTCACGTGGATTGGGTGGCCAGCAACATGCGCATGCGCACGCGTGTGTGTGTCCATCTCTCTTTTGTCTGTCACCCTTCCAATGATGCTGGCTTCCAGGCTTTGATTGCCTAGCTTCTGTGCATCTGGGCTTGTCCCCAGGCCCCTGCAGTGTGTATGCCTCGGACCTACTGCTGAAGTTTCCCCTGTGGCTCACTGTTAGCTCAGGCTGGGTGGGAGGCGCCAGACTCTGACTCATCTTTCTTTCAGGCAATGACATATGCTGATACAGAGCTGTTACCCTCAGCATTCTGTCTTTACCCCGTTCACTGCCCTCTGCTGCGTGGTAAACCCGGATCACTGAGTCAGGGCTGCGCTGGGCTCCAATGAGATAACAAATGGCAGGGCTTTAGGGCTGTGTTCTTCAGCACATCTCCCTTCCCCTCTCCTTTACCCTCTCCCTTCCTCTGTCTTCAGATGCTCTGTGCACTCTTCTCAGAGGTGCTTGTGTGCAGGCTGGGTGTTATCTGGTGGACTCTAGCTGTTCCCTTTGTCATAACTCCAAGGGGATCAATGGGGACGTCCCTCATGCTGCCTTGCTTCCAACATCACTCTTAGTTTTTTGAGGAACTTCCACACTATTATCCATAGTGGCTGCACCAAATGTGTGATCCTGCCAGCAGTGTCTGAGGATCCCTTTCCTCCATATCCTTGCCAGCATTTCTTACCTCTTGTCTTATTGGTGATAGCCATTTGAATGGACGTGACGTGGTATCTCATTGTGGTTTTGGTTGCATTTCCCTTATAAGTGATGAAGTTGAGCATCTTTAAAATTTTTTATTTTTCAATCATATTTGACTTACAACATTATATTAGTTTTAGGTGTACAGCATAGTGATTAGACACCTACATAACTTATGAAATAACCACCCTGATGAATCTGTTACCCATCTGACACTATACATAGTTACTGCAATACTATCAACTGTATTACCTGTGCTGTACTTGACATGCCCGTGACTTTTTATAACTATCAATTTATACATCTTAATCCCTTCCTCCTTTTCACCCACTTCCCAAATCCTTTCCCATCTGGCAACCGTGGATGCATAGAAGAGTTTCTTTTTTGTATCTATGTGTTTGTGTTTGTTTTGTTTGCTTATGTTGATTTTTACTTTTCACATATGGTCTTTGTCGTTCTCTGCCTAGTTATTTCACTCTGCATAATACTTTTCAGGTCCACCATGTTGTCACCAATGGAAAATTTTTTTTCTTTTCTATGGCAGATTAATATTCTATTGTATATACTTATCACATCTTCTTCATCCAGTTATCTATTGGTAGGCACTTAAGTTGCTTCTGTATTTCACCTAGTGTAAACAATGCTGCAGTGAAAATAGGGGTGCATTGTCTTTTCAAATTAGTGTTTTGAAAATTTAGGAGCGAATACCCAGAATTAAAATTACTAGATCATATGCTATTGAATAGATTGTCTTTACCCCATTGTAGAGTCTTGCCTCCTTTGTCATATTAAATAAGTATATAGGCATGGGTTTATTTCTTGGCTCTCTATTCTGTTCCATTGAACAATGTATCTGTTTTTATGCCAGTACCATGAATTTTTTTTTAAGGACAATGTTTGTTGCAACCAGAGGCTTTTATCATCAGTACATGTCTGGTTCAGACTGTGATACCTTACAAAAATGTCCTTTTTCTGTGAACACCTCTGATTCGTATGGGGCTATTTTGAAGGGCCCATTGCAGATTTATCGAAATTTGAATCATGGAACAGAAAACATGGCTGTCAAAGGGAAATAATTTGTTCACTAAATTGCTATAAAAGATTCTTGAAGATTTTCTAAAACGTTGAAGGCAGGCTTCAGGTCAACACATTTCTAAAGCAGGTAGGAGTCAAAGCAGGTGGGAGTTGGAACTCTGGATGAGAAGGGTCCATTTTGAATTGAGGCTCTGGAAACACCACTTTCCAAACTTTATGGAAGAGGATGAGCCTAGAAAGATCTGTATTCCTAAATGTTCTGGGGCAACACAGTGTTTTTAAAATAAAAACCACTATATATATATATATATGTGTGTGTGTGTGTGTGTGTATGTATATATGCATATATGCATATATATATGCATATATATACATGCATATATTTATATGCATATATATGTGTGTGGGTGTATATACATATCTATAGATATAGATATAGATACACACACATATATATAAATATAGATATAGATATAGATATAGATATAGATATAAATAGAGATAGATATAGATATAGATACACACACACACACACACACATATATATAAGCTCGGGTATAACTCACTCATTTCACATGTATTCTGAGCACAATATGCCAATTTCTGAGAAACTTTTCACTTGCAACAAATGCAGAGAATTCCAAACAGCTTGGGGCTCTGTAGGAATCCCAGTCATCTATGGCTGCATGCTTCAGAAAGTTTGAGAAGCACTCACTGTCACCAGCATTTCAGTGGGTTACGCACTGTGTCTCAAGACTCTATGTCCTCATGCAGAATTCACAAACACCCAAAGACTGCATGAGCATGGATCTTTCAGCGCGCCCTTCCTTCGTTTCTTGCAGCCATCCATCTTTGTTGGGGAAGACAACCAAATGGTATTTTTCAGCAGTTTGAAAGAGGTTAGTTCTGGGAAACGTCAAAGAATGGTGGTTCTGAATTCTGACTCTCTCACTTTTGAGCTGGGTGTTCATGTCTCCGTAACTAGTTTTTATTTTTTGAATGAGTATAAAGAGATGACCTCGATCAACCAGCTGAGGCGGAACGTTGAGGGAGCCCAAGATGTTGGCTCCAGTCCAATATCTGATTTCCCATTTACAAAGCAGGAAGAAATATAGGCCTCAAAAAGGGGAACTTGGACCCCTGAATGAGAAGGGTCCAAGTTGAATTGTTCTTCTGTAAACAGCTTCTTCGATATTCCTGCGAGGAGGTTGTGCCTAGAAAAGCCTGTCTTCCCAGATGGTCTGGGAAAACACACTGTATTTTGCAAAAAATCGCACGCACAAACATATATATATATATATATATATACACACACACACACACACACACACATACATACATATATATACACACACACATACACACATATATGTATATATACATGTATATATGCTTTATATATATATATGCTTTACATACACGCACACATATACATACATAGATGCATATATATTCATTTTATGCATATATATATATATATATATATATATATATATATATATATATGAAATGTGTTACCCGAGACTGACTATATATATATAGTCAGTCTCGGGTAACACATTTCATTGCAATGAGTTCTGAGCCAAAAGTGCACCCTACTGTGAAATTTCTTTCTTGCAGCAATTGTCCAAGCTTCTATGCAACTTGGGGCTCAGTGGGGAGTCTTCAGTCATCTGTGGCTACTTGGGTATAGAATTGGAGAAGCACTCACTGTCACATTGAGCTCCTGGGGTTACTCACTCTGTATTATTACTTTCTGTATCCTCATTTTGAAGTCACAGCCACCCATAGACCCCGTAGTCAGGGATGCTTGGCCCACCCTACCTTCGTGCCATCCACCCCTCTTCTATTTCGAGGAAGATGCCCAAATGGCATGCTACCACTGTTGGAAAGAGTTCACTTTAGGCAGTCGTCAGACTACTGTGGTTTGAATTCCGACTGTTACTTGTTTGCTAGGTGACCCCCTCTTTGTGTGTTAGTTTGCTTTTGTTGAATAAATGTAAAAGGACCACCATGACCAGCTGAGGCAGAAAGGTGAGGGAGCTGAAGATGTTGGCACCAATGCAGACGTCTGATTTCAAATTGAAAAAGCAAGTCACAGAAGATGCCTTATGAATGGTTGTGTGGACCTCTGTATGAGAAGGGTCCATGTTGAATTGTGGCTCTGGAAAAATCTATGTCCATACTCCTGGAAGGAGGATGTGACTGGAAAGGCCTGTCATCCCTCAAATTTCTGGAAGCAACACAGTGTTTTCTTTTTGACAGTCTACCATGTATTGGTATGCATCTACATTCATACATATGCATATTATATATATGGCGAGCTCTGGGATAACATACCCGATTTCTGTGATTGAGAGCTGATATCCATTCTGACAGGTGTGAGATGATATCTCCTTGTGGTTGAATTTGCATCTGTTACCTTGGACATCTTGATTGTCTTCTATGTCTATTAGCCCTGTGTATGTTCTATTTGCAAAAATGTCTGTTCAGGTCCTCTGCCCCCTTTCAACATGAATGTTTGGCTGCTATTAAATGATATGTGTTCTTTTGGTAGTGTGAAGCCTAAGTGCTTCAGAGTGGTGTGATTTATGACAACCCTCACTCCGTTGGCAGCTTGGAATAAGTTATGTTGATTCTTTGTGCGCCATGTACTGCTTTTCAGATCGATACAGCCCCGGTTTTGTTCTTTTATTTCTTCTGTTGCCATAACTTGCCAAGTCGGATCCAGTAAGAATTTCCTCAGATGAATGCCAAAGAGTTCACAGCCTGCATTTTCCTTTAGGAGTTGTGTGTTTGTCGGTATTCAGTTGAAGTCTGTATTCCACTTTAAACTCATTTGTGTATGTCCTGTAAAAAGTTGGTTCAATTCTTTTTTTTTTCCCCACGGGAGTGTCTTCTTTTCACCGCATCGCTCCTCAAAGAGGCTGTGTTACTGTCTCCTTCCATTACACGTGGTATGTTCTTGAGTCCTTTGTCTGATTGGTGAACCATGGATTTGCAGGATTCTTTGTGGTCTTCTTTTTTACATTTAGATAGCCTGGGCTTCTTGGGCGGCTTTATTCCATCGAGACATCTATGGAATGTGTCTTTATTTGTTTCTTTGCCATTACCGCGCTATTTTGGTGATCGCAGTTTTGTCATGCGTTTGGAATTTGGGAGTGTGATGCTTTTTTTCTTTATTTCGTTCTTTCTTTAGATTTCCATGGCGCGTCAGGCCCTTTGGTGGTTCCATCTAAATTTCTGGAATCTGTGCCATTTCTGAGAAGAAGGCTCTCGCTATTTTGGGGAAAGAGCCCTGATCCTCAAAAGGGCTCCGGGTCGTGAGGAGGTTTCAAGAATGTGAGTCCTTACTGGTGCGTAGAACCTGAAAAAGACTCTTACTGTGCCGTGAGTCTTCTGAAGCTGACGGCGACCTCCTCTGTGGTGTGATGTCAGTTGTTTCTGGGCAGCATTTTATGTGTGTTGATTAAGAGTGCTTATTTTGCAGCTTTTTGGTGACATTTTCTCATACTATCAACTCAGTGTCTCTGGTGTCATCTTTCATCAAAGACTGTTGTTTTCAAGTTGCATTTCTGTCTTGATGGTTAGTCTACTGAGGTCAACGGAGTGTTTGCTTCCTTCACTTTGAGTGTCTTATGGTCGCTCCCTTTCTATAGGTCAGTCAGGAGGTGCTTTGCTTAGGTTCTCCACTGTTGGTTTCATCGACGTTTACATGCCTGCTATCTTGTGGGAGTGATTACGTTATTGTGATGAAATTTCTCTGTTTTCTCGTTTTGCTCTTGTCATTTCCTGCCACTGTTTGAATTTCTCTTTCGTTGGAGGCAAATATCACTTTTCCTTCTGTTTTGTTTCCACTCTCATGAAACATATTTTCCCATCTTCTTCCTTCCAGACTGTACACGTCCGGCAAATAGTCGTATGTCTCTGGTTGGCAGTGAGTCTTGTTTTCTGTTGTCAATATTTATAATGCCCCTGTTGTCTTTGCCCTTTGCAGTATGATCATTATCTTTAACAAAAAGAGTGGACCTCTGGTGTTCTTTGATATTCACTCTCGAGGTACAATGTAAGAGTTAGACACTGATACAATCTGTGCAATAATGTCCACGATTGGTCTGGTACTCAGCTGCCACTAGGCATAATCTTCGCAGTAGCATTTCCTGTACTGTCAACAGCAGATTTCACATCTCCGTGACTACTACAGCATTACCACATTGTATGTCTCAATTCCTTTACCTCTTTCACCTGGAACCTCCGCACCCCACATTCCTATTTTATTCACCAACGATTTGTTGGTTTTTTGATATCTAGGCATCTGTATCTCTTTTGTTCATTTATTTAGTTTTAGATACAAGGCACAATAAGGGAGGTCGCATGGAGTATGTGTATTGCTCAGTCCGACTTCTTTCGTTGAGCGTATTCCTCTCTCGAAATTCACTCAACGTATCACAAATGGAGAGCTTTTGTTTTTTTTTTTTTTTTGGCTGGAGAGTATTCCATCATACATATGATCCACGTCCTCTTCACGCAGCCATTTTCCCATTTCTACTGAGGTTGCTTTGATGTCTTGGCCATTATAGAGAGTTTTGCGGGGGATTTCAGGGTGCATCTATGTGTTTGCATTAGTGTTTTATGTGTCTTTGGAACAGTGACTAGAGTTAGAATTGCCAGGTAGTCACAGAGGTCTCTTTCCAAGCATTCACAGAACCTCCGATCTATTTTGCATGTGGCGGCAGCAATTTCCATGGCCAGTAATGGTGCGTGAGTATTCTCTTTCTCAGCATTCTAGCTGATGCTGTTGTTTGTTGTTTGAGAGCTTCTAGCTATTCTGAGAGGTGTGAGATGATATGCGGGCCCCATATTTCAAATCTTTGCCCCACCTGGCTTCAACACTTTGTTCCCCATTTATTTGGAATTTTCCTGCAAAAGTTTGGTGAATTAATGAATAACTATAAATATATAATGAGTATAAGCATTAATAATTTAATAATCTATAGTATGAATTGTGATTCTTTTTTTGGTTTTCATATATTACAACATGTGTTGGGCATCATAACATCCAGGACAGTTTCAAATGCTTTTATGTAGTTTCTTCAATCTAACCCTCCTGTTAGGTTTCTAAATTTGGTACAGTTATTGTACTCATATTTCAGGTGAGGTAACTTAGGCACAGAGAGAGAAAGTCTCTTTTCTAAGGTGCCACTGCTGGTAAGTGGTGAAGCCTGGGTGAGAATTCTGGCTATGTCACTGATAAACCTGAACTCTCTGCCCCTCTGTGTCTCTGTCTCGTCCCCTTCTCCAGTTACCCTGGTCATGGACCCTCCAGCCAGCCTGCAGGTAGACTATGTCTTCTGAGGTGTGGATCATGCTGTGTGAGTGTGGCTGTGTGGGCTGGTGCTAGGTATGGAGGTGGAGGACTACATGACAGATGAGTAGGGGTGGTGTGAGTTCGATGCCAGCTGTGAGTGTGCCTACCTGCGTGGGCTCTCCTGTTCTCCCCGAGATCAGCTTCTTCTAGAATATGAAGACAACTGCATCCTGCCCAATGCCTCTTCTATTTAATCAAAACCTCGAAGGTGGGGAGGGCTGTAGGACTCATCATTCAGACCAGAAGAAGTGGAGTCAGGGAAACTTAGAATGCTCCAGTGTCTTGCCTTTGGGAAGGACTTTGCTCCACACTCAGTCATTGAAGATTTGAGTCACAAGTTGAGGAACTTCAAACAGTTCAACATCTTCTGTCACATGTTGGAGTCGGCTCTCACCCAGGTAGGGACCAGGGTCGGGCGGGGGAGGTTTCTGTGCCCAAATTTCTTGGGGGTAGCTGACCATCCAATGTCTATAAGACCCTTTGCCTTCTCTTTCATTGAGGGGCGGGACTTTCTTATTCCTCTTTCCCAAATGTGAATGGCTTCTTCTGATTCTGTGAGTCATTCTCACGTATTAAAGTCAAGTCACAGAGAAATAAATGTAAAGAAGAAATACTCTTTCCTGGCAATGCTTTGGAAGAAATCAGTCCGGTCGTTTCTCCATTCACTGTTTATGTGGGCAGGTGCGTGGGCACATTTGCAGACCTAGAATTGTGTGTCGTTGCTATATTCCCTAAGGTATCCTTCAACCTGTTTCTAAAAGATTCAGTAATATTTCATAAAAATTTAGTTATGTCAGTGAATAGAGCCAATCACTTATTGCATTTCCTTACCATCTTCAGTGTGTAAGGCACTATTGTCACCACTGGGGATATGGCAGTGAATGAAAGAGACAAAATTTCTGTCTTCATGTAGGTGACCTTCTAGTGGGAGAGAAAAACATTTAAAATGTATATAATGTCAAGTAGTTAAGGGGTTGATAAGAAAAAAAAAAACCCGATTAGAACGTGGAGTGACAGAGTTGTTATTTAGATGCCATTAGTGCATTATTTCACTGATTACAAAGAAAACATGCGCTTGTGTCATTGTGGCATTAGTAATCTGTGACTTAGAAATTGAGTCCCTAAGCATCTCCTTCCTGTGTCTCGCCAACTCTTAGGGTCGAGAATCTATAGACAAAATAGCATAATGGCCAACATCATGCACTCTGAATTCAGATTTATCACTGTTATGAGCTGGGAGCTGGGGCCAGTGACTTCCCCTCTGTGCCAGAGTAACCCTCTCTGTCATGTGTGGATGATAGCAGTCTGCAATTTGTTTTTCTTTTTTAGCATTGTGAAGATTAAATGAGTTATGTGTTAAAAGCTTAGAATAATGCCAGGCTCATAATACTTGCTATACAGGTATCATCTGTTATTATTGTTGTTGCTGTCATCAACTTTTTGAGTATGCCATCCACATTAGCATTTGCTTTGTATTGCTTTGTTCCCACGCCTCATTACTTCACTAACCGAGTGGTTCTCAAACTTTTGTTTTTTACGCCTACGTCACCTGGTCTTCCTAGGTCATGTCCCATCCAATACTAACCAGGCCTAACCCCGCTTAGCTTCTGAGAAATGATTGGGCACATTCAGGCTGGCATGGCAGATGAGATCGGGCACGTTCATGGTGGCATGGCTGTAGATTCATACTTTTTGATCTAAAAATTACTTTCTACTCTGAAAAATTATTGAGGACACCAAAGACCTTTATCTATGTAGGATTTATCTATCAATCAATATTTGTCATATTAGAAATGCAGAGAAATTTTAAGATATCTTTGATTTGATTTAAAATAACAGTAATAAATCTGTTCCATATTAATCTCAACATTTTTATGAAAAATATATTCCCTAAAACAAATTAATAAGAAACATAGCATCGTTTTACAT
The DNA here is from genome assembly GCA_030015415.1 of Cynopterus sphinx. Taxonomy (NCBI): domain Eukaryota; kingdom Metazoa; phylum Chordata; class Mammalia; order Chiroptera; family Pteropodidae; genus Cynopterus; species Cynopterus sphinx. Next base: position 97,987 of record JAKZJJ010000046.1, read on the forward strand.
TTTTGCAAATCTCTTTTTATTATCCAGCTTCATGGAAAGCTGCTGGATTCTCACAATTTCTGCAGTTGTTCTGTTCTATGTTTTGCAGAAATGTGTGTCTCACGAAGTTCTGTGGTAGGAAAGGAAGTCCTTTCATAACTTTTTCAGATAATCGTACACATCCTTCTTTACTAATGCAGAAAAAATGCAACAGGTCTTCATTTTTTATGGGTTGGTTGTGATGTAGAATCTGAAACCACATCAAGGAATGTTGTGTACTATTATGCTAAAACCTACTGCTGCATTTTGCACACCGTCTGCATTTTTTACCCATTTTGTTGCATCACCTATGAGCTGCTCTGACCTTCCAAATTTTGAAGTATTTCATTTTACATCATCAGAAAGTCGCATTTGCTAACATCCTCACAGACCTCACCAGGAAGGTCTTTTAACACTGAGAGCCTGTCAGGCACATGGTGGCAGGTGGTTTTCCCAAATCACAATGTTCGCTCTAAAATGTAAATTTTATTATTGCCAGCAAATACCGTTAGCTGTTTTTCTTGATGTGGCAGGCTCACAGTTCATTTTTGAGAAAATGCCTTCTAGAAACCCAGTTCTGCATAACCCTAGTTTTGTTCGGCCGTGATTCTTTTCAGTAAAAGTAGCATTCCATGGAAAATTAGCAAGCTTAGCTTTAAACTCGATGGCATATGTGCTTATTCTGAGATGACATCCACGCTTTAGTGAGCAGCAGGACACCCACTACCCGTTTTGACACAGAGCAGTACAAAGCTGTGTGTGCAAGACTTGAGGTTCTGTCAAATTAACAATTTTTTTCAGTGTTGTCAAGACCATTCCCAGGTTTCATTTTCTGTGTTTCATCTGTCTATCATGAATTTATTTACTTGTTTTCATCTCCCTCCTGGCTCCCCACTGAGACTGCATGGCAGTGGAGAATACGGTGACCGCCAGCACATTCAATGCCACCAGCTGAATTTCTGCTCACGGGCACCGGCGTATTGACCCATAACTTTTGCACCATCAGTGCCAATGTCAATAAAGCAAAAAAGGCACATGATCTTATTTTTATTACACAAGTTGTTTTGATTTCTTGGACATTCTGAAAGGGTCACAGGGACACCATGGTGTCTGCAGACAACGCTTGGAGGGCTATAGTTCTAAACCGTCCCCAGTGGTGGAGGATTTCGGTTCTTCTCAGTTTCTCCCTGAAAATGGCCTCATGCCAGTAACTTGGACAGGGCCATCTTGCTCATCAGCCTCAGTTGGGACATGCCAGGTACCCAAGAGAACTGGTCTGGGTGTGGCCTGGTCTTGTGGGGATGTTGCCTCGGCTTGGGGGTTGTGGCCTGACACGTGGGGGTGTGGCCTGGGCTCTTGGAAGTGTGGCCTGGGCTAGTGGGTTGTGTGCTCTGGGTCTTCCCCCAGCTCCTTCCATCTTCTCTCAACTGAGCAGAAATCTGTCACCCTTGACCTGCTGACCTACAAAGATCTGGAGTCCCTACAGAACTGCAAGATGGGGGGTTGCCCAGGCCCCTTGGCCTTGAGATCCACCCAGCTCAACTGCAAGCGCTACCTGATCTTCATCTACTCTGTGCACTTTGACAGCTGTGATGAGGGGCTGATTCTAGACAGCTGCTGGTGGGCAGGTAGGATAGAACCCCAGGTACCCAGGGCAAGGTGGGAACTTTGCTTCAGCCTTGCTTTTGGAATCTTCAGTGTTGAGCTTTGTATGTTTTGATACTGTGTTTGGTGACTAGTGGCACAATAGTCATTACTACTGTCTTACAAAACCACAGTATATCGCTTAAGAAGGTGTCTAGGGAGGTGGTGGAAACTCAATAATTGCTTTAGGAATGAGGTCTTTTGTTTTTCCTTTGTTCTTGTATTTCATCATCCTTAATGTGTTGGATTTTCACTTCATCCTTATCTCTTTCTGTTACAAAATAGCTGCTGGATATCTAGGCATTCCATCTGCATCAAAGCAAGAGAGAGAGAAACAAAGCTGTGCTTGGGTATTGTACTTATTGCTTTGATCAGGAAAACCAAAGTGTTCTCAGTAGCCTCCCAATAGATTTTCTATCCTATTCAGCTAGAAATGGTAATTTACATAATATTTGGCCAGAAAGAGTCACATGCAAGGAATGCTGGGCAAATGACTATTTGACTGTCTGGCCTTTAGCAGGAGGCAGCAAGGGAGAAAGGCATTGGGATCAGCTTTTGGGTAGCTGGGAAGAGTGTCTGCTCCCATTGTTAATAGCTCCCTGATTTTCTGGGGGGAAGGGATCATGTTACCAAGTGTAGTTCTATGAACAACACCCTGTGCTGCAATTACTAAATATGCCCTACCTTTTGGCTCCCAAGGGGGGACCCTGGTCAGGCCTTCTAGAATCTCCTACCTTGAATGCCCCGGCCCGCGGGACGATCAACCGAGGCCCTAGAAACCAAGAAAAGAAGGGGGACAAGAGACGCAAAGAATGGAGACAAGACAGGCTTTCTGATCAAGTCTCCTTTATTGGGGGCTCAAGCAGTTGCTTATATGGGATCGGACGTGGGGGAAGGGGTTTTTTTCTGCGAATGCAGGGTTGCTATGGTGACCTAGCTGTAAGTTGACTCTTCTTCTTATCTATACCTTCCTAAAAGCAGCTGCAAATACTTTCCTAAAAGCAACTATAAAGATTCTTGTTCTTATCTATACTTTCCTAAAAGCAGCTATAAAGATTCTTGTTCTTATCTATACTTTCCTAAAAGCAGCTATAAAGATTCTTGTAGCTATACTTTCCTGACAGCAGCTGTAAAGATTCTTGCCAGTTTGCCAGACAGCAACTTCAAAGGTTAGAGGTGCGAAAGTTAGAAGCAGGGCCTGGGCTGAGCTCTGGGAAACAACTCGCACCTTCGCTCTCCTGCCATTTGTTGTTCTTCTGTCCGTAAGCTTTTTCTTACGAACTGCTCCGCACAGGTCCCCCTTTTTTCTTTAATAAAACCAGAAATCTCCGTTCTGGTGCAGACGACTGTGCCTGTCTTAGGAGAGACCCCCACCGCCATAGTCCTTACCCGTCATTGGTACATGAAAGTCTTGCAATCATGCCCTGGCTTAGGTTGGTACTAGGCCTGGGGGCTCTTGCCCGTCACTGACTACCAGCCTCTGCCGGGGGAGGGAGCAACAGCCCTTTATTCATCAGAGTAGCCCTGCTCGGCTAACTCCAGTCGGTGATAGTGCACCTGTATGGGCTTTGACAGCATGGCATCAATTTGTTGTTTCACAAAATTAGTGAGCTTCCAAAATGCCCAAGGCCCGAAAGATAGGAGGAGAAGTAGTCCAATAAGTGGACCAAGTAACGAGGGCAAGAGAGTAGTTAGCCAAGGAGAAGCAGAAAACCAGTTATGAAACCAATTTTGATCTTGTTCTCTTAATTTACGTCTGTGCTCTAAACCTTCTCTGACCTTTGCCATAGTATCCCTGACAACTCCTGAATGATCCATATAAAAACAGCATTCTTCCTTTAGGGCTGCACAAAGCCCCCCCTGTTTTAACAACAACAAATCTAGGCCTCTCCTATTTTGAAGGACTACCTCAGCAAGTGAGGAAAGAGATTTTTCTAAGTGGGAGATGGCAGTTTCTAGGTGCTCTAGGTCTTCATCAATGGATAGTCGAAGATCTGAATAGTATCTGTTAGAGAGAATGAGAGAGGTTACTCCCACCCCCAGAACCAGTGGTGCCTAGGCCCAGCAGTACTGCTAGTGTAATAGCAGTTACAGGTTCCCGTTTAACCCTGAGTGTCCCAGGATTAATCTCTGGGAAAGAAGAGTTTTGATGTTTCTAGTTACACAGATTTTTCCTGTTATCTAAAATCTTAATTTACTATCTCAACATTTTTAATAGCATTAAAAATGTGATTATAGTAAATACTAAGATTTAATATTAAGACTATGTATTTACCTAAAATATAGCTATCTAATTATTATAATAGTTTTACTGTCATGGCCTAAATTAGAGCCATGCCCTTTGTTTTTATATAAGCCTCTTGTTTCTGAATAGTCAGGTCTATTCCTGATATTCATGATATATAATATTTTATAATAACTAAAATTATAACTGATATTATTATATAAGAACATATGAATAGTAAAGATACTGACGAATTTCTAAGAACTTGATGCAATATCTGAAACACTTGTATTAATAATATATATTTATAAAATATAGCCTAAAAAAGGTTAAGTATTATTTATTACTTGATAATGTTTTTTATGTAATTTAATATATCAAATAGACTGAATTAACTTAATATTTATCTTTTATGAAGTGACAAAACTAAACCTTTGAGATTTTCCAGGGGCCCTCTTGGAAGTCCCAAAGTTATTTTGAGATAAAACAAAAATCCTAGTTAGATTTTGTTGGAAAATTTGTTACAATGTTATAAGGTTTGATCACTCGGTTAAATAGGATTACAGGTCATTATGAAACAATACTTAGTTATCTATTTAACCAATGCAATAATAAAAGATTTCAAAGGTAAATATGACTATAAAAAACCTTAGTGTTCTTAATGTTAAGAAGACTGTTTTTAAGTATCAGCATTTAATAGATTAGCAAATTTATGAATATACCAATCTTATAATTTTGTAATCTTGAACAACTAGTAGAATTAGCATACACACTACCTGACGAATAAACACAGGTAGAATAAAATTGTGTTTCTGATAATTTGAAGACACAACTACTTTTCCTTAACTTATAATATTAAACTATTCTTATTACCAAAGATTATCTCAGATCGTGTAGATCTGATAAAACAAAAACAAAACATTTGTATTAGTTTCTATTTTTCTGACAATTTTAGGAAGATGTAATTTATCTATAAGGTTCTTATTTTTTTCTAAACCAATTAAAGCAGAAGCTCTTTTATTAATTTATTTTCCAATAAAAATAAATTCCAACCTAAACTGAAGAACCAGCCAGAAGGGAGACTTCACTTTTCAGGACTCCGCCCCACAGACACTCCGGAAACACTTAATCAATTCTATGTTTAGTCATTCTTCAGACCTAAATCTCTAACACAAATGCACATTCTCTGCATTGTTTTAAAAGAAACCTATGATTACTACAGATAATATCTTGCAACTGGAAGGCTGTTTTCAGGTTGAGTGGCCCCTCTGATGGCCACTCTGTTTCAAACGTGGGCTAATTTAGCTGGCAGAACCTTTGCAGTGATTGACGCTCTAGCTCCGTAGGCTTGGGCTTGTCTCCTGAAATCCTTAAAATGGTTAAAAAAGTATTGAAAGGGGAGAGGACATAGGATGATTTGAGAAGGAAGCCTGACTCATGTTAGTGAAAACAGGTAAGAAAAGAGAAAATCCCCACAAGAGCCAACTAAGCCAGGGCTAGAATCAGCCTTTCACCTAGCATCCAGTCGGGCGGGGCCACGGAGGCCAGACCTAAGGAAAGAATCAAAATAAGTATAGGAGGGTAGCAGTACATTTGGCCAGCCCAGACAGACAGAAGACAGACAAGACAAACTACAGATAACACAAAATGCTAGTGCACCAGAAACCGGAACCAGGACAGGTACAGGGTCAGAGTCTGACGTCTCAGACCGACCGCACTAGGGAAGTATTGCTGCGTCCAGCCTTCCACTAGTTATCCAAGGGCCCAATCAGACAGGAACAGAACTGATGCATCTAGGTAGATGCTACTGCGGTATTAATCACCGGTGAAGCTGCTCTAAGTGGCTCGAGCCCAATTACAATTAAAGTGAAACTTCTTCTCCTCCTGCCCTCCTGAGAAAGGCTGCTTGGTGTCTGGGGCTGAGAAACATCTCTCAGCGGCCGCCCCCTGGACAAAGCAAGTCCTTACTCAAGGTGGCTGGGGGTTTCAGGTTTCAGGAGATCCAGAACAGAAGTTAAAAAGAGAACAGAAGTTAATCTTTTACAAAGCTAGCAGAAACTGGTCATTACAAAGATAAACGTAGCCAGGGAATTTGCTAGTTTTAAACATGGCCTTGCAGATGTTCTTGTTATCTGTACCCTGGAATGTTGCGCTCTTAGCATATGAGAGAGCTCTTTGTCACAAGTTTTACAGCAGACACTAAGCAGTTAAAAATTCTAGGAGCTAGGCATTCTTGTTCCAATTAAAAATTGCTAAGGTAAAGACTTCTTTTGTCTAGTTTTGGGACTTTTAATTAACTTTCACCCTTTCCACATTTTTGCAGGCTGTCACATTCCCCACTGGTTTTTAGGCACATATCAAATCTTGGATGTCCTATAAATTGGGGAAACTGAGATACCCCTGTTACTTGAGTAGATGATACTATTAAATTAACAGCCTGGACTCTCTTTAATATACTTTATAAGGCAATTTACTATACATGGCCTAAATAGCAGTCCTAGAAAAGCCCATATTAAAGGTCTTTGTTTTACTAAGGCTAGACTATCTCGAATTATGCCAGAGTAGTTGGTATAAAAACAGCAGTCTTTACTTAAAGTTATACAATCAAAGTAAGATCTATGCTTTATGGACACATTAGTCTTATATGCATGAATTAATACTCAAGATTCTTAGTTCATTTTACAGATTTTGAAACTAAGCTGTTTAAAGGGTTTATAATTGGCTTTTAACAATATGGTACACTAGTAAACAACATTTTATAGCAATTATCTTATGTGAAATCACAAGTAAAAAACAAATTTCTCAATAACAGTTACTAAATTTCTTTATCCAATAGTTGTTATAAAATTTTTAAAAAGCCTAAACACGCAAACCTGATTTCTTTGATAGTAGGCGGGTGCATTGTGCTCTTAAAAGAGCTAAGGAAAGGAGGCTTACCTAGTTCTCACTAATTTCTAATTCGAATTTAGTCAATGTTTCCTTTAAAGTCCTATTTATCCTCTTTTCCTGACCTGAATTCTGTGGTCTATAAGCACAATGCAATTTCTACTCTATTCCTGGGAATTTTGCTATAATACTTGGCGTTTTATGAATACCTAATCTCGACACCTATTCTGATAGGCCCTGAATCTTTTCCTGAGCTTGCTGCAGCTGTAGCTGTTGCATCTGGGCAGCTAATGAAGTGAAAGCATTTTGCAAGTGCTGTAGCTCTGCCCACAAGCAGATCGCGCCCCAAGGGGGCTTCAGTTTCCGCCAAGGCCACAAAGAGAGGAGGGGGGTCGTTCTCCTCTCAGTACCTGGCAGCCTCCACCTCTAGCTGTAGAATTCTCGCCTCCCACGAGAAAGATGCGGGTTCAATGTTTTCAGCCGCGAGTTGTTCCTGCACTAACTGATTTGCAGCTGTTAGTTTTTTCTGAAGTTAATGGCCACTGATCCACCCAAACAGGTCTATTGTCCTTCTAGGATATAGGGTCTGTGTGGGGATAGAAACAGAATCTTCATTCTTGGGGCAACAAGGCCCTTCACCTACATCTTTTTGTGAACCGGTGTCTAAAGAGGCTATACTATGCTTGAATTCTCTTTCCAAATAAGAAGCTCCCTCCTAAGGACCTCATCAATATCTTCAGTATGACGGTGTACACATAAAAGGTCATTAATACAATTCTAATAAGCAAAGGCAGTCACCGGGACCCTCTCAGGGCAAAATGTTCTATAGTAATCATTAAGCGCATCACCAACACGCCCCCATCATTTTTCATCAGTTGTCCCTTCTTGGGGTAGCCAAGGGCAAACATCCTTTAGAAAATTAAAAAACTTGACCAGATCTTTTTTTTTTTTTTTTTAACTTTGACTCTTCGAGTCTGGAGCGAGCCTTTAAGACCCTCAATAAATCTTTCTTGGACACTGATTTCTTGTCCCATTATGTAAAGGGGAATCAGGGAATACAACCCTTACTCTTTGCGCCCGAAGGGAGTCCTAGCAATCGCCTCTGCGTGCTAGAGACACTAAAACCTACTCAATTGTCTTGTCCCTTACACATCCCTAATCCAAGGGGGACGTCCGCGTACCTCCTCGGTGCTTTCCACAAACCGGGTCCTCTTGTGGCGACCGACTGAATCTGGGCTGCGCAGCCACTTTGGGGCGGACGACTTATCATCTCCCTTTCTCGGATCTTCGGGCCCCACGTTGGGCGCCAGTTGCCCCGGCCCGCGGGACGATCAACCGAGGCCCTAGAAACCAAGAAAAGAAGGGGGACAAGAGACGCAAAGAATGGAGACAAGACAGGCTTTCTGATCAAGTCTCCTTTATTGGGGGCTCAAGCAGTTGCTTATATGGGATCGGACGTGGGGGAAGGGGTTTTTTTCTGCGAATGCAGGGTTGCTATGGTGACCTAGCTGTAAGTTGACTCTTCTTCTTATCTATACCTTCCTAAAAGCAGCTGCAAATACTTTCCTAAAAGCAACTATAAAGATTCTTGTTCTTATCTATACTTTCCTAAAAGCAGCTATAAAGATTCTTGTTCTTATCTATACTTTCCTAAAAGCAGCTATAAAGATTCTTGTAGCTATACTTTCCTGACAGCAGCTGTAAAGATTCTTGCCAGTTTGCCAGACAGCAACTTCAAAGGTTAGAGGTGCGAAAGTTAGAAGCAGGGCCTGGGCTGAGCTCTGGGAAACAACTCGCACCTTCGCTCTCCTGCCATTTGTTGTTCTTCTGTCCGTAAGCTTTTTCTTACGAACTGCTCCCCACACTTGAAGTCACAGGGTTTGGCATGGCTGCAAGAACATGACCCAGTCGTTCCACAGTCGCTCTACAAGAGAGTCATATGGGTGGTGACTGGTGCAGGGGATGTGGGGCGTGGGGACAGGGAGTGCTGGAAGGTGCATTTAGGACCTGAGCTCCAATAAAGGTGAGGTGTCTGGAATGGTGCGTTTCATGTTCCCAGGCTCTCAGGGCCTGGTAGTGCCCTTGAGGTATCCTCGGCCTCTGAGATGCCATTGTTCTGAACCTCAGGATTCATTACCCGCAGCCCCTCCCATTCCAGGGCAGCTGGACCCCATGTTCCTCCAGGGCATCATTCGCTCTCTGAAGGAAAACCTGTACTACCTTTGGGGACTGGACCACCGGGACCCTGGGGAACCTCAGGACTCTGAGATCTGCCACCTGTAGGAGTAGTGATTCTGGGACGGGGGGCATTTGTGGCTGAAGGAACATCCCATCCTACATTGCGGGGCTGATGATTCTTAGCACTGTCAGGAGGATGGCTGGCCCTCATCCCCAGTTGTTTATTCTGACCCTCTCCCCTGTGTTCACCTCATGCTGGGTGGTGCTGGGAACCAAGTGGTCACCAAGATGATCCTGGCCCTGCCCTCCTGGGACTCCCAGTTCAGTGCAGGGCTTGGGTCTGTCTTCTTACAGTGAGGGCTCAGTTGGGTGGGGTGAGGGGCCCCAGAAGGGGCCCTGACCCTTCCTGGGAAGAGGGGTTCCCAGTCCCAGGAAGTGGCACATGCAAAGACAGGGTGGACAGGGCACTCTGCTCATTGCCTCCTCTGTGCAGGCCTCTTCTCTGCACCTCATAGACATGGCCCTCAGGGGGCAGCCAGCTGTTGTCATACCAGCAACTACAAGTGTCATTGCAAAAGGACATAGGGTTCGTTGGGAATAGCCTGGTTGCAGGAGGCCAAGACCGCTGCCCGATTGGGTGTGGGATGGATCGTACAGAGGAGCGAGGATGCGTTCTGGACAAAGGGAGCAGCACATGTGAGGCCTCGTGTGAGGGTGGGGTGTGGTGAACACTTGGGACCGGGAGAGGGAAGCCAAGAGCAAAGGTTCTTCCACTCTGAGTGCCTGTGGTGTGGGGGGCTCAGTCTCCACCTGGAGGGATCCCACACATTCGGGATGGATAAGAATATTTTTAGTAGTTGCAGCAGTAATTAATAATAATAATAATAATAATAATAATAATAATAATAAATTAGTATACCAGGAGACAATGTTTGCGAGCTTTTAGCTGTGTGCCAGGGACTCTGCTCAGTGCTTTATCATCTTAGTTGATTCGATCTTCACTGAGCAGGCATTGCCACGTCTCCTTTTGATAGAGGATTCAACGGAGGCTCAGGAAGTTTAGAGGATTTTCTCGAGGTCAGTCTCACTGAGTAATATGGCCAGTGTAGACCTTGAACCCAGGCAGATGTTGCCAGGCCCCGCCCCCTGTTCCCTTAGCCGCTGTGCACAGTGGGCCACTTCCAGCCCAGGACGAACCACTCGGTATTCACATGGGTGACCTGTCCTCAGCTCTGCCATGACTGGGAGATCCTAGGGCTGGGAAAGCCTGTGTGTCTCCCTGGAGGATCTCGGCAGAGTGCTGGGAGCAAGGTCAGCTTCAATTTCAGGTCAGCTTCAGGTCTGCGCTCCGGTCTGGTAGGTGTGTGTGTGTGTGTGTGTGTGTGTGTGTGTGTGTGTGTGTGCGCACATATGTTTCTCAGGCTGGTCACAGAGACATGGCCACTGCCCTGAGCTGCCCACAGACGGATCATGCCTGCTTTCCTCTCCCCAGTCTGGAGCCTGGGAGTTGAGGAAGACTCCAGGATTCATTCATTCATTCATCCAACTTTTAATGAGTTCCTACTGTGTGCCAGGCATACTGCCCAGCACCAGTTAATATTGTCTGGGCCCTTCCTCAGTGCCAGACATGGTCTAAGCCCTTGTCCTAGAGTCCCACCACCTCTGATCAGGTCTTATTGTCACATCACTCCACAGAGATGCGAAGTGAAACGCCCTTAGTCTCCCAGCTCGTCATCAGTGGAGCAGCGCTGGATGCAGGCACTAGATGGGAAAGCCTCGTTTCCTGCCCAAGGGCCACACAGCTGGGGGTAGTGATCCAGACACAACACAGATCATCTATCTCCCTGATGACCACCAGCTCGGCCGAAGGGCGGGGACACACAGACAGTCGCAGAGTAGAGAGCAGAGGGACACAACTGGGCCTGGCCAGGGGCTGGTGAGCTTCCGTGCAGGTGATGTTTGAAGGATGAGCAGTCACTGGAGAATTCAAGGAGGAATGAGCTGTCCTTGCAAGGAGTGAGAGGGCAGCTACAAGGAGCCAAATAAGAAGCTCTTGGGAGAGCTTAGGGTGCCACAGATATATACAAAAAAAATGTTTTATTAGGAAAATTTCCATGCACACACATAACTAGAGTGTAGTGTAATATGCATGTGCTTGTGCCCAGCTTCAAATGTGCTCTATGTTTTACCCATCTTGTTCCATCTACACTCTCCACTCTCTTCTGAGAAGCAATTCCCAGACATCATTTCTCCTTCATATATACTCCAGAATCTGTCTTTAACATATAGTGACCGTTACGATAAAAACCGAAGAACCGTTAGCACACATGAGAGGACTGCCAAAACTCTCTACTGTGTGTACTTCTTGATACCTCTCCAGTTATCCCCCAGATGTCTTCTGTGAATTAACAAACATCTCAATTTAGCCATACAGTGCAAATTGTCGATGTGTCTGTTAAATCTCTTTTAATGGATTCGAGAACCCCCTTTTTTTCCTGTTGCTCAGTAGTGGAAGAAGCCAAGTCCTTTGTCCTGTAGCGTTTCCCACGGTCCAGATTTTTTGAACTTGTTCTTCATGGTTAATGTGTTCCTCTATTTTCTATATTTCTGATGTAGTTATTAAACCCGGTTTAGGTTTTTGAGAAGACACTTTGCTTCTCTCAGAAGGTGCTGAGGCTGGTGACTTTGCATATTGAGAGATGGCTACCTCTCTTAGAAAGTTTTCTACAGCCCAGCCCCTTTGGTGGTTTCCATTTACATTTCCCTCATTTGCTGGTGAGGATGAGCACCTTTTCTTATGATTGGATGCCAGTTGGGTTTCCGTTTTTGTGAGTTGCTTGTTCACCTGTCATTTTTGTTTTCCTTCTGCTCACCCATTTCTTATTGATATCTAGGAGTTCTTTACATAGTCTGGAGATAAACCCCTTGATGAATTTTCTGTGGTTCACAGACTCTCCTTGTTATCTTCCCCGGATCTTTTTACTCTCTTAATGTAAGTGTCTTGATCAACACATGTTCTTCATTTTTATGTAGACTCATTAGACATTTTTCCTTTGGAGTTAGTAATTTTAATGTCCTGTCTCAATTTCCTTTTGCTCGAGTGTCATGAAGACATTCTCCTATATCACCATCTATAATTCTGACTCCAACAATTCACTGGAGACTGATTTTTCATGAGGCAGAGGTCCTTTCATTGACTAGCCAATCATCCATCCCAGTCCCGTTTAATGAAAACAGTGTTTTATCCTACTGCTCAGCCATTGTCACCTTTATCATAAATCGTGTTTCTTCACAGGTGAGGTTCTGTGCTCTGAAGTCCAGTGGTTTATTTTTCTCTCCTGGTGCCAGAACCATAATCTACTCATGACAGAAGCTTTTCGATTAGTCCGATGTTGGGTAGAGCCAGTCCTCTCACTTTTGTTTTTTCTTTTGAAGATTCTTTTGACTGTTCTTGGCCAATTGCATTTCCATATAAATTGTAAAATGAATAGAGTTTTCAGTACAAGCACATACAACTTGTTGGTATCATTTTGAATCTATAGGACAATTTAGAGAATGCTGAAATCTTTATCCATACTGTAGTGAGTGTTGCAGTCTGTAGAGAGAGTTAGTCTATTTAGGTCTTATTTAATTTCTCAGGAATATCGTTCCATTAACCCTTGTTGTTAGATTGTTTTTCATGGTGCTGTTAATAGATTTTTTACCTTCAATATCAATCATGTTGATTTGAGTATAATTGATATTTGTATATTGAGTTTGTGTATAGCAACTTCAGTTAGCTTTGTTATTTCATAATTCATGTGTAGATTCTTTCTGATTGTCAGTGTTTGTCATCATCTGCAAATGACCATTGTGTTAATTCCTTCTCAATGCTTAATTTTATTTCTTTTTATTGCCTGCATGCACTGGCTAGGACCTCCAGGACAATGTTGTCTTACTCTTGCTTACAAGAGTAAATTCAAAGTGTTGCCAAAAATGTAGGTACCTGTATGTTTTTCAGATCTCTAATTGATTTTAATTTTCAGGCAAGGTGAGAACAACTGAGTTAACATATAGTTTTGGTAATTATTGATGACCCGTGGCCAGATAGGTTTTTCATTAGGTATAGGTAATGGTAATTACCTAATTCTATATTTTTGCTTTTGTTAGCAGGACTTCTTCAATAAGGAAAGCATTCTTGTGTCAACCGTTTGATTTCCCTGAGGTCCATTTTCCATAACAAAGGCATGATTAATGCTTGTTTTTTCCCCTCTTTATTTAGCTTTTCTCAGAATAATGGGTTGGTTTCCTTATGTACTGCATGAAGATCGTTGAGTTTTATTCAGTTGGTACTATTCTTATGTACTCACGAATGTAAATTTAGTTCATGTTATGTGGGTTTCATGTGGCTGCCATGAGAAATACCAAACTTTGTGGTTCAAAACAAGAGAAATTAAATGTTTTTTCATTCCACAAGTCAGAAGTCTGAAATCTCTTTCACTGGGCTGAGGTCAAGGTGTTGACTGGGTAGTTCTCTCCTCAGAGGCTCTAGAGGTGCATCCATTTCTTGCCTCTTCCAGCTTCTGGTGGCTTCCACCAGTGTTTCGCTTGTGGCCAGTCCACTTCAGTCTTTGCCTCTGTAGTCACAATCCCTTCTCCTCTTCTGTGTCTAATCTCCCTCACCCTCTCTTCTATAAGAATACCTGAGATTATTCTTAGGGCCCACTTTGATAGCCTTTTCATCTCAAAGCCTTTGATTTAATAAGATCTATTAGCTTTTTTCTTTCTTTCCATGTAAGGCAACTTTCAGAGATTCCAGAAATTAGAACATAGATGTCTCTGGGAGGCTAATATTCAGCCCACCACACATGGCTCCCTTGTTTTGTGGCATGTCATGATATCTTGGACTTTCCAGCCCAGTGCTGGTAGAAGTAACTGCTTAAAAAAGCACTGGTTCCTGTTAGGAAAAAATTGTACTTAGAGACCACAGTCTGGTCCTAAGGGGTGTTTGTGGCCATTTGCTTGACATTGCTCTTAGGTGTTTTGAGGTGGAAAGAGACAGAAATTAGACACATTTGTAGAAAGAGAAAAATGATATCTGTGCTTTCAACCTCTTTCCTTTGTATGTCTTTTCTCATGCTGAAAAATCTTCATTTCAAGTAATAGTAACACAATTCATAATGATGTATTTGCTTTATCTTGATAATACCAATGCAATTACTATTAATGCGAGTACTGAATAAATTTAAGATTTCTTTGGAAAAGTACTTGCTAAAATTGAAAGAAATTTTTTTTCAGTGATGACATAAGTCTCCAGTCTGCCACCAACTTCAATATACAAATGAGTTAGAGTCCCTTTTAAACATTTTAGCGATTGCTTCTGTTAAAATTTATTTGTGTAGCATATTCTCTTTTTTGTTTCTTTATTATCATTATTATTAATATTTTTTGGGTGGGGGTGAGGCAGCTCTTCGTTAACTTCACACATTCCAAGGACCTTGTCAGCTTACAATCCCATACCTTTTATTTTTTATGACTACAGCACCTGGTCTTCCTAGGTGTTCTTCCATCCAAGTACTAAGCAGGCCTGACCTTGCTTAGGGTCCAGGATCAGAGGGCATGGGGTTTGTTCAGTGTGGAGAATATTTTCACAGTTCCAAAGTCAAAATTTGAAAATTGGGTAAATTCAGAGGAGTCCATCTTGTATCGAGGTTGCCAATTCTGTCCATCTATCTTTCATAGGTAACTTACATTTTAAAACTTTTGTTTTAGCCTTATCTATTTTTGAAATAGGGACAGGTGTAATTTGTAATTCCTTTTTCTCTTTTACATAAGGACACACCCTAAACATTGTCCAGGACTGTTTTTAAACTCCCATCTGTTTGCCCCTTGATGACAGGACATGGAGAGCATTCTTATTCCTTCGTAGAGTCGTGTGGGACTCAGGTGAGTGGATGTGCCGCAGAAATTCAACCAGTTCTCCGAAATGTACACTTGGGTCATTTCCATTCTTTTGCTCTTACAAATATTGCTGTCACAAAGAGCCTTGTGTGCATGTCTTTGTCTGGAGGAAGCCTTCTACACGCGGCCTGTGACCTGGTCGCGTCTGCATTTTGAAGTGTCCTCCTTTGATTGGGAGGTGGAGCATCCTGGCTGGGAGTAGGGGACCTGAGGCCAGGACCAATGCAAGGTTGTGAGAGTGCGGAGGAAGGAAGGGTGACATCTTGGAAGTAGACTCACAGGACTGTGTCTGCCCTGTGATGTGGATGACGATGAAAGAGTGGTGGGGCCGCCAATCGTGAGGGAGGAGAAATGGTCCACAAGGACCACCGACTAGGAGTGCAGATGACGGGGGTGTCCACACACCCACCCCCAGGCCCTGCCATCTTTCCTGTCCCCTCGTGTCAGAGAAGCACAAACTGGAGGCTCAGCTGGGTGGTTCATGCAGGGAGGTTCTGGCAGGGTAGGGGATTGACCTCAGACCTGAAAACAGCCTCGTCTCTGAGCCCCTGGCGTCCCGGCTGCGGGAGGAGGCGAAGGCGGCAGAGGCAAGCCAGGGCGCAGCTGAGAATCCTGGACAGCATGCTAGCCTGCTCCCAAAGGTTGTGTGGGGCATGGCCAGGGAGGACAGGGTTGCGGGACCCCACCTGCTGGTGGCTAGGGGTGGGACCTCTGGAGGTGGAGCAGGGATCCTCAGGGGGCGATGGATGCAGGGTAGTTGGCCTAAGGGACCACCTTCAGACAGGAGGCTCCCATTCTGGGCCGCAGTGGGCAGGGTCTGTGCAGAGGTGGTTGGAGCTGAGCATGCAGTATCAGGACGTGGGGCCTGCATGTGAGACCTGGGGAGGCGTGGGGCCCTAGGGCCTAGTTGGGATACAGGGCGCAGAGCCCCTGATGAGCATCTTGGCAGCCTGGGCTGATTTTGTCCCGGGGCTGACGGGGAACCTTGGGGAGAGCCCATGAGCTCTGGGGGACCTTGGAGGCAGGCCCTGAGCAGGGAACATAGGGAAGGGACGCGAGTTGGGGGGAGAGTTTGGGGGACTCAGAGAGGGGCAGAGTGCATGAGGACTTGGGGCAATGCGCGGGTGACAGGCCACGGCGATAGGACGGACCCGAGGGTGCGGTGCTGGTGCCGGCGGGAAGGAGCTCGGATCGAGCTGTGTCCTGGCCTGGGGACTCGGACTCCCCCTTAGTCCCTCCCTGGTCCGGATCTGAAGGAGGCCAAAGGCCCGCATGGAACAGCGGGGGCGGGAACAGGGACCCCGACCCCTGTTCCCAGTCCCAGGGTCCAGGGGTCACGTGCAACATTCCGACCCCACAGCCTTCCTGGAAGACATAGAGAAGAAGAGAGAGATCAAGGGGGAGTTCGCGCCACTTCATCCGCACCTGCCCCACACCTGCCCTTGAGCTGGCTGTCTGTGTGTTTTGTAAATGAACCTATTTGCCCTTGGGGTCTATTAGCTGATGACTGAAGAGTCCTGAGAAGGGGGGACATGTGCGAATTGCATGCGGGGTGGGCTATAGTTGACACCTGTGTGCATTTCTGCGCACGTGAGTAATTGAGTGACAGGATGGGGTCCAGATGTAAGAAAAATTCCCATACACTAAAGCAGTGTAAGGGGAGAACGGTGGGGTGTCCTGAGAAGCCTGTCCCCAGAGAAGCCCAGTCCAAGAGAGATGCTACACAGGGATTCTCTGACTATGGGGTGGAGAGAGGCATCTCACATGGTGGTTCACTGCCTGGGATGACCCCAAAGCGGCCGTTGGTGACATCTGAGCTGATTGGTGCCAATTCCTCCTGCACCTGAGACCTCTGGGTTATGAGCTGTGATGTTGTTTCTGAGCTAGGGTGTCTGGGATTTTGGTTCAGAGTCAAGGCCTCTCTAGGTTCTGAGCAGTAGCAGCGACACAGCGCTGGGAGGTGGGGGCACATTTGGGGTCTTGGTGGAAGGAAAGTTTGGGGCCAGCAGGACACGGGAGTACAGTAGGAGCTGACCTTTATTGGGGGGTGTGGGTTTCTGACGAAGTGAAAATAAGCCCTGACATGGAGTGTCCTGGCCATGTCTAAATGATTTGGTACAGCTGGTCTCCTGGCGAGAGCATCTGCTGAACTTGGTGGTGTCCTTTGACCTTGTAGTTGTGGCGCAGGAATCCTTGAGGCAGACCACAAGCCAGCAGATGCTTGCCCACCCTGATGGCCCTGGGAGGGGGTGTCCGCTCTGGGTGGGGCAGAGGCCGGAGTGGAGTTGGGACTTCATCAGAGGACAGGGGGAGTGTGGGGCAGCGGTCCCAATTGTGCTCTCCCAGCTGGCACACCAGGGCCCAGATCCCTCTCTGCCACTCCCTGGCCCTAACTTAGCTGCTCTGTGCTTCAGTTTCCTCATCTTTGAAAGGAAAGACTAGTGGTCCCTGCCACGGACTATGTGATCATATGCCTCATCTAAAGCCTATTGAACAGTACCTGGTTGGCAAATGCCAGCTGTCATCATTACTGGTGCTTCTCCGCTTCCCCCTGAACTCTTGTACTACCCACAGCAATGCTCTCACCAAACACTAATCGGTGCCATCGGCTGGCAGAGAAACTTTTTAACAGATGAATTAATTCTCATCCGGACTGTGTGGTTGAAATGGTTATTACCCAGGGGAGGAAATGATACTAGGAAAAGCAGTCACTTGCGCAAGGTCACATAGGTTGTAGGTGTCTGTCTCCCAATGATTACTCAGGGCTCTGTGCTGTCCCCCAGGCTTGGGTCAGGACCCTGCCCTGTCGGCTGGATAGTCACTCACCCATGGAGCTGCCCATGAAGGTGATGTTGATGGATCTGTGGTTCCAGCCTTCTCCTGAGTGTTCCCCCTTGATGGTGCAGCCCAGGCCCTCATACATGAGCACATCTTCTCCAATCAGGAGACTGTTGGGGGCGCATGAGGGAGGGTGATGAATGAGAAAAAGAATCCTGGAAAAAGAATCCCTCTCCCTCCTATTCTCACACCTGCCTTTATTTCTGTCACTCACACACATGTTCCCAAGCCTCCTCGTCCCATTTTTTTTAACCACCGGAATGACAGTAGCCCCTGCTCTTCCAAGCACAGGTCTCTGCACACCTTTCTGATCCTTACAGCAACCCGTGAGTTAGTCCATTCTGTAGACAGAGAATCTTAGAGGTGGAGACACCTCACCTGCCCACGGTCACATAGCCAGTCAGGGACAGAGCCAGGATTTTCACCCAGCTCCCCGGGACTCCCACCTTCAGAATTTGAATCCTTTTTCTCCCCTGCCTTCCTGCAGGATCTGTTGAGTTATTGCTTTGCTAAGTCCTCAGATGCACTCAATCCTCTGAGGCAGGTACTGTCATCACTGTGACTTTAAGCTGAGGAAGCAGAGACTTAGAGATGATTTGCCCAAGGTCATGCCCCAGAGACCCCTGCTTCAGAACTCTCCATCAAGAAGCTCTTCGGGCCTCACCCCAGCCTCGATCCTGTACTGTTACCCACCAAGTTCCACTTCCGTGACAGGGTCATGGACATAGAAATAGGCCTACAACTAGACATGGAGCCTGTAGCCTCGGCAGATCTTTAAGACCCAGTGGACGCCCTTGATTGAGCGAGTGTGACAGGGCACATCAATGTTAACATGAAGATGGATGTCTGCAGCAGCAGCAGCTGCCACCTTCACCATCTGGCTCTGGTCGTCCGTGATGCTAAGCGTGTTGGAACATCCAGATCTAGGCCCCTTAAGAAGCCAGACTCTCAGAAACCAGATCTGAACACACTAGAAATACCACAGTGACACTGGCTCCCAGAACTAGGCCACTAATGACCCTGCTTATGTCTCCAGCATCTGGCACAGGCAACTGATGCCCGTTGGGCATTTGTTAAATGGATGTCTCTACTTTAAACCTCCACCACCAGCACCAGGTGGTTTCAGTCGGAAGCCCAATTTTACAGGTAAAGAAATTGACACCCTGAGAAAACACTTGTTGACAAGAGGGAAAGATTCCTAACATTTGGGTCTGGCTCTGAGTCCTCAAATCTGAAAACAAACCTGAGCCTGCTTTCCTGCATGTGGTTAAGGCCCGGGGCCATGGAGCCAGGCTGTGGTATTCTTGTCCTCAAGGGCACGCTAAGAGTGGGAGTGTCTTGGAAACACAATCTTGACCTTGGAACTTTTGAATTGTAAAATGTTGAACCAGAAGATCTGGAGGTACTCTGGGAGGCTTCTAGAGTACTCTGAGTGAGATCCCCAGATTTCCTGGCTATACCCTGGCCCGACGGAATCTCATGAAGGTGGCACCTGAAAACCTGCCTTACCAATAAGGCGCTGGGAACTGGAAGAGCATGCTCACAGTTGTCCCTTATCTCTGCCTCTTCAGTAGAGCCACAATCCACAGCGTGACGTGACCCACAAGCCCTGTGACCCTCGTTCCTCTCTGTGACCTCCAGCCCCATTGATCTCTGGTCTTTCTGCATGGCCCGCTGGCTTGGCCCCACCCTTTTCACCTGAGGTCCCCTCAGCTTACTATGCTTCCCAGCTGTCCTTTACCCCCTCACACATCTGTGTGTTGCCTGCACACGCCCCAGCCCTATGTGGTGAATACGAAGAAATGACACTGCGGCTGAGTCTACTGTGTCAGGTGTCGCCAGGTGTCCATGCCACTGTTTCTTGCTGGGGCACCCCCTTTCCATCCTCCTTCATGCTTACTTGTAGACCACGTCACAGAAGCCGAGCGTCTGCTTTTGGGAGTGCAGCACATTCTGGGCCTGCTGCCAGCACAGAACCGTCGTGTCGCAGGTGCAACCCTCCATTTAAAACACCAACACGCGGCTCGGTGGTTGGTTCAGACTTTCTGTGCACTTGGATGCCTGGGTCCTCCACTCTTTCTGGGTCACAATGGGGCCACAGCATGGCTCATCTTGCACCCGGGTGAGGATGCAGGCCACGAATCTTCCAGAAACCACAGGGTGAAGAGCCCAGTTGCCTGAATGCCTCCCCACCCCATGCTCAGGGGGCCAGCGGCCCCTTGTCTTGGTCATGGATTATCCCTCATTCCACCTCAGACCCAAACACAGTGCATCCTGTTGCTGTGCAGGGGAGAAGGAAGCCGAGTCTGGGGTCCCACATCACCACCAAGCGAAGTCCTGCGGGGTGTGAGGCAAGGCACACTGCACCTTAGGCCCCAGCATATAAAGGTGGCCCTGGTGGCCCATGTTATACTCATCGCAGGCCTCTCTGCACACCAAGTCCTGATGCTGCACACTGGTACCCTGGGCCCAGCTTGGCCTTGGAGTGGCGCAAAAAGATGAGCACACGCGTGCGCACAAACACACATACACACATGCACACATGCACACAAGCACTCACGTACCTGGATTGGCATTTGTAACTGTGGGTGGCATTCAAAAGTGGCTGCTTCAAATTGGGCTGTATGGTTACTCAGTCCTGATTCCTGGCCTTTCTGCATTTTTAGTCCTTGATGAGATGTTTCATCATTTACAGCATAAACAAACTCTCTAGTTTTCTTTCTCAGAGTATTCTTCAAAGCCAAAGGAGTGTGTGTGATAGCAGCTGGCCAGCTTCCACCAACACAACTTGAACATAAGGAACTGTCTTTCTGTGAGTAAAGAGTGTGTATTTCCGATCCAACTTCAGAGGCTTCTGATTGTTCTTTAAAGTCTGGATCAGTCATATTATTTGAGAAAACTGAACTGGATGTCTCCTCCGGCAAATCTCTGATCCCAAATCCACACTTTTTAATACCCCAAAGTGGAGTAGCCATCAGGAAAGTGTCAGCCAGCTCATGCTTTACCACACGAGTGGGAGATTCAAGACGCTGCTCATCGGAATTGTTATTTACCACTGTTTCCTCGCTTAGTAGCGTCTTCATTTTCAGTACACCTGAAATATATGGCCAAGAATTTCCTAAAGTAATGAAGTCAGTAAATTCTTTCTCTGTGCCTACTAGATCTTTTTCTGAATTATTTTGGTCACAAGAAGAACTATGCAGTAGGGGTGTTTTTTTTCCAGCTGGCTTCCATTTAGCACCGAGAGGGTCAGTGATGACCATCTAGTGACTACAGACCGTAAAAATGCTTCAGACACTGCTTCACTTTCATTCCCAAAGGGCTTCTAATTTATTATACTTGAATCTAATAAATTACTGACATTTGGTCCGTTTTCAGATACAGAACAATGTGATTTTTTCACCCCCACTGTTTTTGGGGGTGCTCACTAGTAGTGGAGGGATGAACGTTACTCGTGTCATACAATCTTCTGAAATGATACTTTCTCTCTCTGTGTACCGCCTTCTCCACCCCCCTGACTTCATGCTCCTCGCTCCTGTGGTCTCAACATGCATGAGCTCTGCCATGTGTACTTTCTTCCTTAGACCCTCCTTGTATAAGTCAGCCTGTATTCATTTGGCTATGCACTTTAAAACAGGATCTCTAAAATAGTGCGTTACTAGGTGAATAAATGGATAACTAATTAAAGCACTTGTGCCAATAAGTCAGAAATGAAAAACAGCCTGGAAAAAAAGATTCAGGGTCAGCGAGCTGAAGAGACAGTGCACAACAATTGGATTCAGGTGGCAGTTACTCCTCTGTAGGCAGTTACATCTCCTCCCCCCAGCAATAGGTTAATGGGCAACAGATCACATCAGAATCTGAAATAAATGAAGAACGTAGGAATGAGCTTGAACCGAACTGGCCAGGAGAATTACAAGGGGCCGGTGAAGGTGGCAGGTATGTCACGGACACACACGACCTGTACCAAGATACTGCGCTGTGCCTGTGCACCGGTTGAGAAGATGGAGCACTTTGTTTGTGTTCCCTATGCCCTGTAGCAGGGGACACAGTATAGAAACACCTTGCCCTGCGCCAGCCCAGACTCTGAGCAGAAACAGCCAGACTGGAGGCAGAACACTGGTGCCCCCAGTTTTCTGGCCCAGTCGGGGCTGCTGGTGCCCATGCCCGCCCCAGGCTACTGCACCAACCCTTACAAGGGGACACAGCTTAAGGCCATCCTGGCTCGGATGAACCCCAGCCTGAGCCTGCGCCTATGCAAGGCCAACACCAAGGAGGTTGCTGTGCATGTGAGCCACCAGGTGGACAGGTCTGTGCAGGGTTCTCTGGAGCCCTGCACCCTGTGCAGTAACTCTCCTTGGGACAACACAGACCCCTGGGCACCCTGCCAGGCTGGGGCATCTGTTCTGCAGCGATGGGCTGCTGGGGCTGGTCCCGGAAACAGAAGGACTAGGAGGATGAGGGGACAAAGGTGCTTTCAGATCCCGTGGAGGTCAGCCAGCAGTAGCCATCGCCAACACGCCAGAGGTGCAGGAGAAGTTGGGGGAGAAAGATGACCTGAGTCCCAGGGAAAGGGAGAGTCAGGAGGCCCCTGGAGATGTAGTCAACCTGCTCAGGAAACCTTGCTTCCAGCTGTACTTCCTCTCCCTTGTCCCTGTCTTTGAGTCCCAGCCTCACTTTCCTCTTGTTCATTCCTAGGATAATGAGAGCAAAGCCTTCCCTCCTTCCTCCGATGAAGGAGGATGCTCAAAAACCTATGTGTACATGGCCTGCATGTTTTGTCACTTAGTAAAGTAAGCACATTGGAACGAAAAGTCTGGCAACCACTGCTATTGGTAATGAGGTGACAAAGAAGAGTTTCAAATCTGTCATACGTGTGATCTGATTTTTACTTGTGGCAGACCGCTGGTAGCATTGCGGCAAATGAGTTGGAGAAGCATGAGATGGCAACAAGAAATATCTCAGTAATCCTTGAGAGATGAGAGGCTAAATGATTGTAGTAACCTTGAGAACAGCTGTGAATGAGGTTCAATGGGCTTTTTACATTTCATATACAAAGCCACAAGCAAAGAAGGATCTAGCTTCCTCCACCAAAGATAATGAAAGGATTTTCTTCTTTCTTTGCAGATTTGGGATCCCAAATATGGCTATTTTCACTGTAAAAATTAGATGACCCATTGGGAGAGTGCTTACGTGTGGTGCATTTCTGGAACTAACAAGGTGAGCCAAATGAGTGGGATGTGGAGTAGGATGGGGCAGCACAAACGCTGAGTGGAGGAAGAAAGTGTTTTCTAGTGGAGTGTGACTTAATACCATCTCACTCACCTTGGCATCCTCAGTGCCAGGCACATCATAGGTGCTCAGCAAAGGTGTGGGTTAAACTGGACAGTCCACGTGTGCTCCTGAGGCTGCTGAACCATGGCGTGGTGTTCTCTTGGGTTCAAGAGTGCCGTTGGACAAAATGTCAGTTTATTTAGATGAATTTGTGTTGTGTATGTACACTGGGACTTTATCACCTTAGTTGGTATATTTGAACGTGTTCGAGTTTCAGGGCTAGGAAACTTTCACAATGTGTTCATGAGGTGGGGCAAAAGAGAAATTTTTCAAATAAATTTATTTCAATTCGTTTCGAGTATCGGTTAGGTATCTAGATTGTTCATAAAATGATTTCCCCAATTGTTTCCTCACTCCCGTCCCTCCCCTTAGCCATCGAATTTATGCTAACTGCATTCCCTGTGCCGTGAGAAAGAGAAATTATTGTAAAGTGTAGCCTGTTGGCTTATTTTAGGCTAAGCAGCCTTAATTTGAATAGTTGTGAATGTATTTAGAATGGGCAAGACATTCCAGTCTGCTTTTTCCCATTTTCCAGAGTAGATTCTGGACCCCATAGACTCGAGTTTCAGTGTGAAACCAGTCGGCCAGGACCAAGCAGCTTCTCCCTCTCTTCACTGAGTATATGCACTTTCTTGATGTGTAACATTTTACACCTGGTCTGTTTCATTAACTTCTACAAACACTGGAGTTTGAGTCAACTGTGCTGTCGTGTTTCTATATACTGCATTTCCAGCTAAAGGGTGTTAAAGGGAGGAGAATGCTAAGAATGAATGGAAACATGACTTTCACACTAGCCATTTACTGGACACTGGAAGCAAATGAATTTTTAAAATAAACTAATATTACTCTCTCGTGCGAGAAAAAAAAATGTGTCTAATTCCAATACTTCAAGACACTGGAGTACAAAGAAGAAGACATAGAATTCATCCTTATGTAATTTATTCTGATCGGAGTGATGCAGACAGGATATGATTTGGTGACAAGTGCAATAAATGGTACCCGCAATATGGACATGGTTCAGAAATAACACAGAAGGGGGATAATTAATCCCGTAGATTTGAGGAGAGGACAGGAGTTGGAGGGGCTCATGGCATCTCGTTGTCCAAGCAGGACTTTAAAGGCTAAATCAGAGAAGCTCAGCAGTAAGGCAAGGTGGATGTGTGCACAGGGCAATGCTCAAAGCAGAGCATTCACATGGATGGGTGGGTAACTGTGGGTAATTTGAAGATCAAAGTGGGAAATCTTGGGAAAAAATTAAAGCAGTGGCTAAAAGAACAGGAAAAAGGAGAAGGCCAAGGGTTTGGCCTGCACCAGAGTGAAATGACAGCTGCTTCCCATTGAAGTCTTCATGTGCATTGTTGGGTAGTCATCAGAATTACAGAGTAGCTAAGGAGTAGGATCGCAATCTGACAGGTAAGGCAAATGAAATTCCAAGAGTAAGAAAAAGTAGGGATAGCACCAGAACAGCTTATGACCTCAGGGTAGAGGTTGGACAAAAGCAAGTGACAGGTGAGGGAATGGGCTACTTAGGAACTGGGAGCCCTGGGTACATGTTAAGTTGAATTTAAAAAGACAAGTTTCTCTTTCTCTTTGCTTCAAACAGCTCTGTTCAAAGTGCCAGAATAGTTTTTATCCTTACCTAGTGGAAGCCATACAGTGTCAGGTAAGCCTGTGGAACACTTCCATTGTCTCTCTAAGGCCCCCATTCTCAATGTGAAGCTTCTGTGGCATACCATTAGGGTTTGATAGACTTGCATATCTATGTAGGAGTTTTCAATTTTCTGTGCTTTTATTTTTATAATATTTGAGGGAAAACAGATTCTGGGTTTTTTGGAGGGGGATCAGAAAAAATTGATTGAAGTTGCCTTATGGGGTGGATTTTTGTAGGGGCATGTGTTTTTCTTCAAACACTCAATGTATAGTTTGGATGTTATGATTTAATAGGTAAACTTTATTAAGCTTTTACTATATGCCACACTTTGGGCTAGGGGCTATATGTGCAGTATGTTCTATAATCTAAGTTTTGAGGTTGGCGATATCCTCACGTCACACAGCAAAAAAGTTCAGTAAGACAACAATTTGGTTAAGGTTCAACAGTAACTGTAATTTGTGATCGGATCCCACTCCGTCTCCAGTGCCCCGGAAATCGCAGAATTAGGTGTACCTGGTCATTGTGGATTGAGTGCTAGCTTATTTCCAAAATACCTTGCAGGAAAGTTCTCTCAGCTTTTCAGAAATGTGTGACATAGTTGATTTTCATAAATAAGAGGTATTTCTTTAAAACAACAAATCCTTTGTTGAGTGACAAATATATTTTCAACTAAGCATTTCTAGATTAAGAAAGAGTCTAGTAATTTGAAAATGATGCATTTTTACATTTTCTAGTCTGATATTCTCAATATGTTTCATAGAATTATTAAATTGTATTTAAGTGTATTCTACTCCTTTTTCTTTCTTGTGTTCACTTGAATTGATTTGAAAAAGAATTCCTCTTCCTCCCCTATAATCTTGGTAGTTACTCATTTTTTACTGTTCTTCTGGTTGTTGCCCTGGAGATTAAACATAATTCTCTGATTCATCACATTCAATGTAAATTCTTAATCTTACCTCATTGACAGTGACCATAGGACGCTAACTCCTTATCACTTAATCCTGACTTACATGGTGCCACTGTTGGACATTTTAATTTTAAACTTCACAGGACACATATACATCTAGATTTAGCTGCATTCATCCTCTCTGCTGCTCTCAGGTCCTTTTTGTAGCAGGGACCAACTTTGACATGAAGAACACATTTTAATATTTCCTGTAGTACAGTTCTGAGGATGGCATTTTTTATTTGTTAGGATAACTTAGAAAAGAAACCATTTCTGCTGGTCATAGAAGTTTCAGGTTGGCAGTCGTTTTCTTTCTGCTCTCTAGGGCTCTGCACTGCGGCAAAGGTGGCCATTAGTCTTAGTAGGTTTTCGGAAATAATCCCTCCCCCACTCTTCCTTTCCTTTTAAATCTGCTTATTTTTGAGTTATTTCTCTCTGCTTTGCTTTTGAGCAGCTTCACAACTAATATGCCTTGTTTCTCTGCATTTATCATGCTTAGGATTCATAGTATTTCTTGAATCTATAGCTTGAAGTTTTTTATCACTATTGGAATACGATCAATCGTTATCTTTTGAAATATTACTTCTGCCCCATCCTTTCTTTCAAGTCCTCATAATAGACCTCTTGCTATGTCTCTTATATTTTTCATGCTATTTTTTGTATTTCCTATACATTTCTTTCTCCCTGCTTCAGGTCAGATCTTACCTACTAAGCTTCTTCCATTTTTCTGATTCTTTCCCTAGCTCTTTCGAGTCAGCTATGAAGTTCATCCACTGAGTTAATGATGTAAGTTATTGCATTTTTCAGCTCTAGCATTTTGTCTCTTTAAAAAATTACTTCCAGTTTTCTGCTGGAATTATCAGTCTTATTCTCTTAAAATCTGTATCAGATAAGCCCTTATGTTAATCTCCTGTGATTCTGTTGGTGGCTTCTTCATTTCCTTGTTTTTCCAATGTAAACTGTCTCTTCATATACCTAATTATTTCTGATTGAGTGCAAGATAGTGCATATGAACAATTATGTTGAAAAATGAGGCCTAGAGTAGTATCTTCTACAGAAGATTTGCTTCTGGCAGGTGATGGGATACCTAACATGTTTTCCAGTTGAGTTGATGTTTTGATCTGGGCTTTGGCATCTGTGTTGGCTGGTCAATTTTTAGTTCATTCTTATCCTTAGGGTATAGCTTTTCTGGGTCCCAACTCAAAAATCTAGTGGTCTTCCAAGCTTTTTCTTTTTTTATATTTAAAATGGTTGCAAAGCCTTATCAACTTATTAGTCATTTGAAGTAACCTACTGTCTTTCTTCCAGAAAAAACAGGTAACTTTAGAGAGAAAAAAAACCAAAAGGTCCGGCTTACCTCTTTTTTTTTCTCTCTCTAATGATTTGACAATTCTCTAGTGACCTTAAATAGTTCCTTTAATAAATTATTTTTTAGCTCAGTTTTTTCAGTTGTCTTAAGTAGGCTTGTTCAAAAGTACCTAATTGATCATTGCCAGAAAAAAGCTACTTTAGAGTAATCCCCGATTGTATTTCCCCGAGCCTTTCTTCCTTATAAGGGTATTATGTGAATCGAATTAATCTGTGTAAATTGCTGGATAGAGCAATTCATATAGGAATCACCATGTGAGTATTGGTTATTAGAATTTTTTTATTAGGACACATGCTTAAGAGTAGGTGGGTGGAAGATAGACAGTTAGTAGGGCATCTAATAAATCACATTTTCATTCTGGAAAAGAAAAATGCCTATTTTCACCATGTGGAAGGTAAAGCTGGACTTTCTCTGTTTGACTACAGACACAGAAAATGTAGCCGTCATTATAAGCCTCGGTGACTAACAGGATTGGGAGGGCGAGCAGGTGGGGACTTTCACCAGGCTCCATGCAGAGTGGTCTTTATTAGAAGATAGAATGAGGTAATGGTTAAAAAGAACCTACATTCTAGTAACAAGAAGGCACGTCCAGAACAGAATACTCAGAGTCCTCTAGAACAGCCGTCCTTCTCAGTGATGTGACGAGAGTTATCTCGAGATTTTTCAAGGAGTTTGCTGGAGGTCAAAATGCTGCTGGTTGAGGGCCACTGGTGAATGTTGGGGTTTTCGGGTGTCTGTGTAGCTGGCTGAATCACTTACTGCTCACCTACTGCTCCTCGGCCTCCTCCCCGCCTAGCATGTGAAGACCTGCATGGTGAGGGCACTCAACAGAACTTCTGTGTCCTCTTGGCCCAGCGATGCTCTTCTAATCATCTCTGATCATTCATCTTGACAGAAGCACATCACCTAATGGGATGCGAGTGGTTTTCTGCAACTTAGCCTTCTCGTAGGATACAAAGAAGGGCAAAGAAGGTGGGGTGGGGGTTGTGGGAAAATGACCTTGCTTTGTGAGTTGCATTAGAAACCCTGTTTGAGCACATAGTGTCCACACTGTTTCTTGTTTTCTAAAGATCTGTTCAAAGTCCTGTTGTTCCTGTCCTCAAAAGAAAAGACACATGGATCTATGGAAGCCTCACCAGCAGGAGCTGTGTGGCCGCTGCAAGGACAAGAGATTCTTCTGTGGCAACATTTACAGCTTTAAATGCATCATGTGATAGGCAGTGTGGCTTGAGCAGCTCACCCAGACGCCTCTGGTCACTTACTGTGCTGGTTGCTTTTTGCACCTTAGTTCAGACCGTGTTCGGAAAACACATTAGGCTTTTGTAGTTTTTGTACATTGTTTAACAATTGTATGTTGTAAATAGAATCAAATAAATCCATGTCAAATAAACCAGGAAGGCACATGAATTGGTGGCTACAGGGTAAAAATGTCAATGTAGCCTTGGGAAATGGTCATGCCATCACTTTCATGAAGGCAATAATGAAGAGGAACAATATTTACTTGATGGATGTTTCTATGCTGGATGGCCTAAGCTCTGCGTATCTAGAGACGATAAAAGGCAGGGCCTTGCCTCTGAGGATACACCATAGTGAGATTTAGTAAGGACCAGGAGTCATCACAAATCATCAGAGTAGTCATCAGAAGCAGAAAATTTCATGCCTTTCCTGATAGTCGAGGAGAGGGAGACCAAATCTGTTACGTGTTGTTATCTAGCTAGCTTCCCATTTAACTGTAAAAGGAAAATCACAGCTCCCACTGGGCCTGATGCCCCCACTTGGCCCCACTCCTTCTACCTATTCAGGGGCTGCGCTCCTGCACAACTGTCCTCTCCCCACTGTACTGATATCTTCTCCCTAACGCATTATCCCCACGGATACAAAGACCCACTCAATACCAAACCTTTCTCTAAGTTCCCCTCTCTCTGTCACCAATTTCTATATCACCCTTCCACGTTATGCTAAAAATGTGAAGACTTGTTGATTTACTTAATGAATTATAAAGCAAAGTCAGCTGAGGAAGGGAGGGAGGGAGAAATGGTCATCCCAGTTACTGTCAATCCGAAATTATCAGGGAGGTACAATTGAGCTGGCATTGGAAGCTTGTTTTGGGATTTGGCCCTGTTGGAGATACATGTGGTGGCAGGTGTATTCCTGTCATGTCACACTCAAGGAGATGCAAAAGCAGTGAATCGGAGTTTTAATGTCCTGAGTAAGAAGGAGGAAATTTGTGAATATCACCTGAAAGTGATGAAAGTCCCTGGAATTTGTTTTTGGATTCAAATGATTTATTTTCTCTCTTTTTAAATCAGATTTATTTGGGGTGACATTTGCTCATAACACATATAAATCTCAGGTGTACGATTTAAAATATAACATCTGTATACTCTATTGTGTAGTCACCCTCCAAAGTCTCCTTCCATCACCATACTTTGGCCCCCTTTCTCTCTTTGCCCTCCCCCACCCCTGTGGTGACTACCATTCCATTGTATCTATGAGTTTGTTTTAGTTTTGTTTGTTCATTGGATCAAACAAGATCCATCCATGTTGTTGCAGATAGCAATCCATGATCTATCTATGCAGGTGCAAATGGCAATATTTCTTTTCATCTTTTTGGTGTTAATGTGTGAGCTGAGTAGTTGTCTGTTGTACTTATTCCATCGTCTGTCGAAGGACACTGAAGTTGTTTCTGTGACTTGGCTATTGTAAATGATGCTGCAGTAGACATACAGGGGTATATATTTATAAACGTTTTCAAAATGTTGGGGTAAATACTCAGAAGAGGGATTTATGGGTTAGGTGGTAGTTCTTTTAATTTTTTAAGTTTTTTTTTTTTATTTAAAACTATTGGGGTGGCATAGGTTATCAAATCCATATAGGTTTCAAGTGAATAATTCAATAATACATCCTCCATATATTGCATTTTGTTTTTACTCAAAGTTAAGTTTCCTTCTGCCACCATATATTTGACCTCCTTCATCCCTATCTACCTCCCTCTCCCCTCTTCCCTCAGGTAACCACTAATCTACGGTTTGTCATGTTTTTTGCTTTGACTTTTATGTCCTGCTTATAAGTAAAATCATATAGCTCTCGATTTTTTCTGTCTGACTTCTTTTGCTTAGCAGGATAAATCACAAGATGCAATAATGTTGCCAGTGGCGGTGTTTTATTCTTTCTTATGGCTTAGTAATATTCCTTGAGACATATAGCACATCTTCTTTATCCAGTTATCTATCATAGGACACTTTGTTTCTATGGCCTGGCCACTGTGAGTAATGCCGCTGTGAACATCGGGGTGCACACATCTTTGTGGAGTAATGTTTTCATAGATTTTCTTGGATGAAATAAAAAAAAAACAGTAGAGGGATTGCTGAGTCATATGGTAATCCTATAATTTTTTTGCGTAAGCTCCATACTGTTTTCTTCAGTGCACTTCTTATTACTTGTCCTGTTGATGAGAGCCATTCTAAAAGGTGTGAGATGGCTTGTCATTGTTTTTTTGATCTCCATTTCCATAACAATTAGTGAAGCTGAGCATCTTTTCATATGTCTGTTGGCCATTTGCATGGCTTCTTGGGAGAAGTGTGTATTGAGGTCCTCTGCCCATTTTTTAATTGGATTTTTTGCTATTTTATTGTTGAGTTGTATGTTGTACAAGTTCTTTGTATGTTTTGGATATGAGGCCCTTATTGGAGGTGTTGTTTGCAAATCTCTTCTTCCATTTGGATGGTTGCCACTTTTGTCTTGTTGAAGGTTTCCCTTGCAGTACACAAGCTTTTCAGTTTGAAGTAGCCCCTATTTTATTTATTTATATATTTATTTGTTTGTTTGTTTGTTTGTTTTTGCTTTTCTCTTGCCTTTGAGATCAAATTCCTGAAATCTTCTTTAAGCCCAAGTTCCCTGAGTTGACTTGCTATGTTTTCTTTTATGCAGTATATAGTTTCAGGTCTATATTCAAGTTTCTGATTCATTTTTAGCTAATTTTGGTATATGGTGACAGTAATCTAGTTTCATCTTTTTCATGTGTCTCCCAGTTTTCTCAGCACCATTTATTAAAGAGACTTTTCTCCACTGTATGTTTTTGGCTCCTTTGTCAAAAATTATTTGCCCATATATGCGGGGGTTTTCTTCCGGCCTCTCAATTCTGTTCCATCGGTCTGTGTGTCTGTTTTTCTGCCAATATCATGATGTTTTGATTGTCACTTTGTAGTATAATTTGAAGTAAGGCAGAGTGTTGCATCTAGCTTTGTTTTCTTTCTCAGGATTACTTTGGCTATTTGGGTGTGTATGTGCGTGTTCATGTGCATGTGTGTTTGTGTGTTGTGTGTTTGTGTTTGTGTGTCTACATATACATTTGATGAAATTTTTCTTCTTTTTCTTTAAAAAATGCCATTGGAATTTCTATGGAGATTGCATGAAATCTGTACATTGCTTTGGGTAATATAAGAATTTTAACTGTTGATTCTTCCAATCTATTTGTGTTTTCTTCAATTTATTTAAAATGCCTTATAATTTTCAGTGTATACGTCCTTCACATACTTTGTAAGGTTTATTTCTAGATATTTACTTCTTTTTGTTGCAATTGCAGAATGAATTGTTTTTTTTTTTTTTTCATTTTCTGAAAATTCATTTTTTGTGTACAGGAATTCTATGAGTTTTTGTATATTGATTTTGTATCCTAAAACTTTATGGTATTTGCCTATTGTTTGCTAGAGTTTTTTAGTGGAGCCTTTGGGGTTTTCTCTATAGAGCATCATGTGATTTGCAAGAAATGATAATTTGACTTCTTCATTTCCAGATTGGATGCTTTTTATTTCTTTTTCCTAATCCCTCTAGCTAGGACTTCTAACAGTATATTGAATAGCAATGACAATACTGGACAGCTGTGTCTTGTTCCAGATCTTAGAGGGAAGGTTTTGAGTTTTCACCATAAAGTATGATGTTGGCTGAGTGTTTCTCACACATGCTCTTTATTATGTTGAGGTAATTCTGTGCCCATGTTATATATTAAGTGTCTTAATCATAAATAGATGCGGTATCTTGTCAAATGCTTTTTTACATCTATCAATACGATCATATGATTTTTATCCTGTATTTTATGTGGTGTGTCACATTACTCGATTTGCATATATTAAACAATCCTTCTTATGCCTCTAGAATGAAGCCTACTTGATCATGATGTATAATGCTTTAAATTTATTCTTGTATTCAGTTTACTAGTATTTTGTTAGGATTTTTGCATCTGTGTTAATGAGAAATATTCGACTATAGTTTTCTGTCATTTTTTTTTTGTTGTTGTTATCTTTACCAGGTTTTGGTGGCAGAGTAATGTTGTCCTCATAAAATATGTTAGGAAGTATTGCCTCTTTAATTTTTAGGAACAGTTGGAGAACAGGAATGAAATCTTCTTTGAATGTTTGGCCAAATTCACTAGTGAAGCCCTCTGGTTCTGGACTTTTACTTTTTGAGAGGGTTTTGATGTTTGTTTCTATTGACAGGCCATTGGACTATTTGGATTTTCCAGTTCCATGGTTCAGTCTAATAAGGTTATATATGCCTAAAAACTTGGCTATTTCTTCTCTGTTCTTGATTTGATGACATCTAATCTTTCATAGTATTCTTGTATGATCCTTTGTATTTTGGTGGTGTATATCAAAGCTTTCATTTCTGATTTTATTTGTGTCTGTTCTCTTTTCTTTTTCTTTTTTTTCTTTTTGACCTTTAAGCCTCCTGGATTTCTGCTTCTGGGATATAAATGCCCTCTATTCTCTTGGGAGAGCTGTATGTCTCCTCTGTGACCACGTTGCCTGAGTCCAGGGCTCCACACTGTGGAAGAATGTGAAAGGCGACGGGGAGCCAAGCCTTGGAAAGCCCAGGAAATCCTGGTGCTGCCCTGATAGTCAGATGCAGTGCTGCTTAGCTTTTTCCAGAACAGCCCAAGTGTGCAGGGCTCACGTGGATTAGGAGACCATGAAAGTGCACGTGCACACGCGTGTGTTTGACCACCTATCTGTTTGTTCGTCACCCTTCCAGTGATGCTGGCCTCCAGGCTTTGGTTGCCTAGCTTCCATGCATCCAGACCTGTTGCCAGGCCCCATGCAGTGTGTGTACCTCTGACCTGCTGCTGCAGTTTCCCCTGTGGCTCACTCTAGCTCTGCCTGGGAGTGAGGAAGCCAGACTCTGACTCATCTTTCTGCCTGGCAATGACAGATGCTGACATATAGCTGTTACCCCTCAGCATTAGGTCTTTGCCCCGTTCACTGCCCTCTGCTGCAAGGAACACCCTGATCACTCAGTCCGGGCTGTGCGGGGCTTCGATGAGATAACAGATGGCAGGGCTTTTGGGCTGTGTTCTGCAGGACTTGTCCCCCTTTCCCTCTCCTTTCCCCTCTTCCTTTCTCTGCCTTCAGATGCTCTGAGCACTCATCTCAGATGTGCTTGTGTGTAGGCTGGGTGTTATCTGCTGGACTGTAGCTCTTCTCTTTGTCATAACTTCAAGGGGAGAGATGAGGAGGTCCCTCATGCTGCCTTGATTCTCGCGATACTCTTAGTTTTTTGAGGAACTTCCACACTATCATCCATAGTGGCTGCACCAAATGTGTAATCTCACCAGCAGAGTTTGATAATCTTTTTCCTTTTCATCCTTGCCAGCATTTGCTACCTCTTGTCTCATTGGTAAGAGCCAATTGAACGGGCGTGAAGTGATATCTCATTGTGGTTTTGGTTGCATTTCCCTTAAAACTGGTGACATTGAGCATCTTAAAAAATGTTATTTTTCAATGACAGTTGACTTACAATATTATATTAGTTTTAGGTGTACAGCATAGTTATTAGACACCTACATAACTTATAAAATAACCACCCTGATAAATCTGTTACCTCATCTGACACTATACATAGTTACTGCAATATTTTCAACTGTATTTCCTATGCTGTACTTGAAATCACCGTGACTTTTTATAACTGCGAATATATACATCTTAATCCCTTCCACCTTTTCACCCACTTCCCAAATCCCTTCTCATCTGGCATCTGTGGATGCATAGAAGAGTTCCTTTTTTGTATCTATGTGTTTGTGTTTGTTTTGTTTGCTTATGTTGTTTTTTACTTTTCACATATGGTCTTTGTC
This sequence comes from Cynopterus sphinx, assembly GCA_030015415.1. Lineage (NCBI taxonomy): Eukaryota > Metazoa > Chordata > Mammalia > Chiroptera > Pteropodidae > Cynopterus > Cynopterus sphinx. The sequence goes on from JAKZJJ010000046.1 coordinate 132,141, forward strand.
GTTCTCTGCCTAGTTATTTCACTCAGCAGAATACCTTTCAGGTCCACCATGTTGTCACCAATGGAAAATTTTCTTCTTTTCTATGGCAGATAAACATTATATTGTATATACTTATCACATCTTCTTCATCCAGTTATCTATTGGTAGGCACCTAGGTTGCTTCTCTATATCACTATTGTAAACAATGCTGCAGTGAAAATAGGCGTACATTGTCCTTTCAAACTAGTGTTTCGAAAATCTTTGGGCAAATACCCAGAATTAAAATTGCTAGATCATATGCTATTGAATAGATTGTCTTTACACCATTGTAGAGCCTTGCCTTCTTTGTCATTGTAAGTAAATATATAGGCATGGGTTTATTTCTTGGCTCTCTATTCTGTTCCATTGAACAATGTGTCTGTTTTTATGCCAGGACCATGCAATTTTTTTAAGGACAATGTTTATTGCAACCAGAGGCTTTTATCATCAGTACATGGTTGGTTCAGACTGCAATACCTTACAAAAAATCAGCATGGTGATGTCCTTTTTCTCTGAACACCTGTGATTTGTATGGGGCTATTTTGAAGGGCCCATTTCGGATTAATCTGAATTTGATTCATGAAACAGTAAACATGGCTGTCAAAGGAAAATAATTTGTTCACTAAATTGCTACAAAAGATTCTTGAAGATTTTCTAATAAGTTGAAGTCAGGCTTCAGATCAACACATTTACAAAGCAGGAAGGATTCGAGGCCTCAAAAATGGGCCTTTGAAGTCTGGATGAGAAGGGTCCATGTTGAATTGAGGCTCAGGAAACACCTCCGTCCACACTTTAGGAAAGAGGATGTGCCTAGAAAGACCTGTATTCCTAAATGTTCTGGGGCAACACAGTGTTTTTTAATAAAAACCACCAAATTTATATATGCATATATGTGTGTGTGTGTATAATTTTTATTTATATATATTTATATATATGGGAGCTCAAGTATAACTCACTCATTTCGCGTGTATTGTGAGCAGAAATTGGAGACTTCCGAGAAACCTGTCACTTTCGGCAAAGGCACAGAAATCCAAAGAGCTCTGGGCCCTGTAGGAATGTCAGTCATCTGGCTGCATGGTTCAGAAAGTTTGAGAAGCACTCACTGTCACCAACAGGTCAGTGGGTTACGCACTGTGTCTCAAGACTCTATATCCTCATGCCACAGCCACCCAAAGTCTGCATGAGCATGAATCTCTTTTGACCCGCCCTTCCTTCGTTTCTCACAGCCCTCCATCTTTGTCGGGGAAAAAGCCCCAATGGTATTTTTCAGCTGTTGGAAAGTGGTCAGTTCTGGGAGACGTCAGAGAACGGTGGTTCTGAATTCTGACTCTCTCACTTTTGAGCTGGGCGTTCACGTCTCTGTAACTAGTTTTCTTTTTTAAAATTAGTATAAAGAGATGACCACTATCAATCAGCTGAGGCAGAAGGTCGAGGGAGCCCAAGATGTTGGCACCAGTCCAATATCTGCTTTCCCATTTACAAAGCAGAATGAAATATAGGCCTCAAGAAGAAATTGGACCCCTGGATGAGAAGCGTCCAAGTTGAATTGTTGTTCTGGAAACAGCTTCGTCGACATTCCTACGAGGTGGATGTGCCTAGAAAAGCCTGTCTTCCAATATTCTGGGAAAACACAATGTATTTTGAAAAAATCACACACACACACACACACACACACACACATATGTATGTATGTATATGTATATATATGTATGTATGTATATGTATATGTATATGTATATATGTGTATGTATGTATGTGTATATATGTGTGTATGTATATGTATATATATGTATATATGTGTGTATGTATGTATGTATATGCTTTATATATGTTCACATATATACATACATAGATGCATATATATTCATTTTTATGTATATATACATACATATATATGTGTGTGTGTATATATATATATGTACACACACACACACACACACACACATATATATATATATATATATATATAAAGTCTCGGGTAACACATTTAATTGCCTTGTGTTTTGAGCAAAAAGTGCATCCATCTGAGAAATTTCTTTCTTGTGGCAAATGCCCAGGCTTCTGAACGACTTGGGTCTCAGTCGGGAGTGTTCAGTCATCTGTGGCTACTTGAGTACAGAATTTGAGAAGCACTCACTGTCACATTGAGCTCCTTGGGGTACTCACTCTGTATCATTACATTCCATACCCTCATTCAGAAGTCACAGCCACCCATAGACCCCATACTCAGGGATGCTTGGCCACCCTTCCTTCGTGCCATCCACACCTCTTCTATTTTGAGGAAGACGCCCAAATGGCATGCTCCCGCTATTGAAAAAGGTTGAGTTTAGGCAGACTTCAGACTACTGTGGTTCTGAATTCTGACTCTGTCACTTGTTTGCTAGGTGATTTCCTCTCTGTGTGTTAGCTTGCTTTTTTTGAATAAGTTTAAAAGGACCACCATGACCAGCTGAGGCAGAAAGGTGAGGGAGCCAAAGATGTTGGCATGAATGCAGACATCTGATTTCAAATTGAAAAAGCAGTTCTCAGAACATAGCTTACAAACGGGTCTTTGGACCTCTGTATGAGAAGGGTCCATGTTGACTTGTGGCTCTGAAAACACCTACGTCCACACTCCCGGGAAGAGGATGTGCCTGGAAAGGCCTGCCGTCCATCAAATTTCTGGAAGCAACACAGTGTTTTCTGGTTGACAGTCCACCATGTATTGATATGCATCTATATTCATACATATGTATATTATATGTATGATGCAGCTCTGGGATAACATACTCTATTACTGTGATTGAGAGCTGATATCCATTCTGACAGGTGTGAGATGATATCTCCTTGTGGTTGAATTTGCATCTGTCACCTTGGACACCTTGATCATCTTTTCCTAGGTCTCTTGGCCCTGTGTATGTCCTATTTGCAGAAATGTGTGTTCAGGTCCTCTAACTCCTTTTCAACATGTTTCTTTGGCTGTTATTAAATGATATGTGTTCTTTTGGTAGTGTGAATCCTAGGTGCTTCAGAGCGGTGTGATTTGTGACAATCCTCACACCGTTGGCAGCTTGGAGTAGGCTATGTCGATTCTTTGTTCACCGTGTAGCGCTTTTGAGATCAATTCAGCCCTGGTTTTGTTCTTTTATTTCTTCTGTTGCGTTTTTGAGTTGGATGCAGTAAGACTTTGCTCAGATGAATGCCAAAGAGTTCACACCCTGTGTTGTCCTTTAAAAGTTGTGTGGTTGTCGGTCTTCAGTTGAAGTCTGTAGTCCACTTTCAACTTATTTTTGTACGTCCTATAAAAAGTCGGTTTAATTTATTTCTCTCTTTTTTCAGGGGAGTGTCTTCTTTTCGCCGCATCTCTCCTCGAAGAGGCTGTCTTTACCATCTCCTTCCATTACACGTGGTATACTCTTATGTCCTTTGTCTGATTGGTGAACCATGAAGTTGTGGTGTTTTTTGTGGTCTCTTCTTTTAAATTGAGATAGCCTGGGCTATTTGGGCGGTTGGGAATATGTCTTTAACTGTTTGTTTGCCATTACCGCACTATTTTGGTGATGGCAGTTTTGTCGTGCGTATGGAATTCGGGAGTGTGATGCCTTTTTCCTTTCTTTCGTTCTTTCTGGAGATTTCTGTGGCACATCAGGCCCTTTGGTGTTTCCATTTAAATTTTCAGACTCTGTTCCATTTCTGAAAAGATGGCTTTCACTATTTGGGGGGAAGTGCCCTCATCCTCAATACGGCTGAGGGTTTTGAGGACTTTTGAAAAAGGTGAGTCCTTCCTGGTGTGTAGAAACCAAAGAAAACTCTTGCTGTGCCATGAGTCTTCTGAAGCTTAAGGCGACCTCCTCTGTGGTGAGATGTTAGTCGTTTCTGTAAAGCGTTTTATGCAGGTTGATTAAGAGTGGTTAGTTTGCTGCTTGGTGGTGACATGTTCTCATACAATCAACTTGGTCTATCTGGTCTCATCTGTCATCGAACACTGTTGTTTTCCAGTTGCTTTTCTCTCTGGATGGTCAGTCTACTGAGGTCAATGGAGTGTTTCAGTCCTTCACTCTGAATGTCTTATGGTCAATTCCTTTCTGTATGTTGATCAGGAGTTGCTTTTTTTTGGTTCTCCGCTGTTGGGTTCCTCGACTTTACATGCCTACTATCTTGTCAGAGTGATCACTTTATTGTGATAAAATGTCTCTTTTTTCTCCTTTTGCTCTTGTCATTTCGTGCCATTGTTTGATTTTCTATTTCGTAGGAGGCAAATATCACTTTTCCTTCTGTCTTTTTTCCACTCTCATGAAACATCTTTCCCCATCTTCTTCCTTCCAGACTGTACACGTCCGGCAATGAGTCATGCGTCTCTAGTCAGCAGGGTGTCCTATTTTCTGTTTCCAAGAGTTATAATGCCCCTGTTGGCTTTTCCCTTTGCAGTATGATGCTCTTTAACAACAACAGTGGACCTCTCATGTTCTTTGACATTAGCTCTTGATGGACCACGTAGGAGTTAGACACTGATACAGTCTGTGCAATAATGCCCACAGTTGGTCTTGTACTCAGCTGACACTAGGTATAGTCTTCGCAGTAGCATTTCCTGTACTGTCGAGGGCAGATTTGACGTCTCCATGATTACTGTTGCAATACCGCTTTGTACTTCTCAATTCCTTCACCCTTTTCACTGGAGCCCCCACACCCCAGAAGCCCAGCTTTTCCACCAACCATCAGTTGGTTAGTCGTTGTCAATGAGTCTGTATCTCTTTTGTTCTTTGATTTTGTTTGTGATTCGATGCAAACTGAGTGAGTTCACATGGAGTATGTCTATTGCACAGTTCGACTTGTTTTATTGAATGTCATCCTCCCTAGAGATTTTCTCACTTTGTCGCCCATGAGGATAGGTTGTTCTCTTTGATGGCCAGAGAGGCTTTCGTTGTACGTATGATCCACGTCTTCTTCAGGCAGCCATTTCTGCTTTTCCACTGAGGTTGCCTTGAGGCTAATCCATTATAGGTAGTGCTGCGGGGCAACTCAGGGTACATCACTCTCTTTGCATCAGTGTTTTGGGCATCTTTGGAACAATGCCTAGATATCGAATTGCCAAGTCATTGGAGAGAGCTTCTTTCAAGCGTTCAAGGATCCTCCGATCTCTTTTGCATGTGGCGGCAGCACTTTCCATGTTCGGCAACGGTGTGTGAGCATTCCCTTTTCTCAGCATCCTAGCGACACTGTTGTTTGTTGATTGAAAGCCGATAGCTGTTCTGACAGGTGTGAGATGATATCTCCTTGTGGTTGACTTTGCATCTGTCTCCTTGGCGACCTTGAGCGTCTCTGCCTAGGTCTGTTGGCCCTGCATAGGTCATCTTTGCAGAAATGGTTTTTCTGGTCCTCCAGCCTCATTTCCATGTGTTTCTGTGGCTGCTGTCGCATGGTATGTGTTTTCCTGTAGTGTGAATCCGACCCGCTTCAGAGTGGTTTGAGTTGTGACTGTCGCCTAGCAGTTGGCAGGTTGGATGACGTCTTGCGGTTTCTTTGTTCGCCGTGTAGAACTTTTCAGATCGATGCAGCCCCGTTTTTGTGCCTTTATTTTTTTTTTGTTGTCGTCACGTGTCGAATTGGATCAGTGAGACTTTGGTCAGATGAGTGCCAAAGAGTTCACAGCCTGTGTTTTCTTTTAGGAGTTGTGTGGTTGTCAGTCTTCAGTTGAAGTCTGTCGTCCACTTTCAAATCATTTGTGTATGTCCTGTAAAAAGATGGTTCAATTCTTTCTCTCTTTTGTCACGGGAATGTGTTCTTTTCACCGCGTCTCTCCTCGAAGTGGCTGTCTGTACCGTCTCCTTCAATTACACGTGGTATGTTCTTGTGTCCTTTGTCTGATTGGTAAACCATGGATTTGTGGGGTTTTTTGTGGTCTCTTTTTTGACATTGAGATTGCCTGGGCTATTTGGGTGGTTTTATTTTATCAAGACATGTATTCTTAGATGTCTCGATGGAATAAAACAGCCCATGAATGTGTCTTTATCTGTTACTTTGCCATTAGTGCGCTATTTTAGTGATGGCAGTTTTGTCATGCATTTGGAATTCAGGAGTCTGATGCCTTTTTCCTTTCGTTCGTTCTTTCTGGAGATTTTCATGGTGCATCAGGTTCTTTGGTGGTTCTGTTCAAATTTCCAGACTCTGTTTTACTTCTGAGATAAGGCTCTCGCTATTTTGGGGGAAGTGCCCTGATCATCAATAGGGCTTATTGTGGTGAGGACGTTTCAATAATTTTATTCCTTCCATCCCTCGAGCACGATACCTCTTTCCATTTTTTTAGATCCTCTTCAATTTTTTCAGTGTCTTACATTTCTCTGGGTTCTGATCTCTTCCCTGTTTCCATTTCTTCCTCAGCATTTTGTGCTCTCAGATGCCACGTGAATGGGATCATTTTAATGTCTCCTTCTGACAGTTTCCTAGTTGTGTAGAGAAATGCAAGAGACCCCTGTGTGGGGACCTTTCATCACACAAATGTGTGTTTTTGTTCATCATTTGCGAATGTTTTCCTGTGGCGTTTTCGGGTCTCCTCCTTGTCATGTCCCATCATCTGCCGGTAGTAGCTGTCCTTTTTCTGTTGTGATTGTGATGGCTTCGGGGACTTGTTTTCTGCTGACCCCAGGACTCCCAGGCCCATGTGACACCAAAGTGGAGATTGTGGAAATCCCTGTCATGTCCGTGATCTTCGGGATATGTCAGCATTTCACAATGGAAGAATTCGCTTTGGGTTCGTCCGAGTTAGCCCTTGTGACATTACGCTATGTCCTCTATACCCGCTCTGCTGAGACTTTCTGTCCTGAGGGGATGGTTTTGTCAAAGACGTTGAGCTCTTTTGCCATTCCATGTTTGACCGTTCATTTTTTAATGTATCGCATTGATTGGTTCATGGACGAAGAACCATTCTTGTGTTTATGCCATGGGTCTCACTCAGTCATCCAGTGTCATCCTCTAGTGTCTTTTCCTTCCCGTGTGCCATGATGTTGTTGAGAAATGTGACATGCCTGTTTGTGAAGAATATTGGCCTGTAGGTTTCTTTGGTTCTGAGATGGTTGTTTGTGTTTGGTATCAGGACAGGGCTCACCTTGTTCAATGAGATGGAAGGAGATCCTCTTTCCTCAGTCTTTCGAAGTGAAATAGTTTCAGAAGGATCGGCATCAGCTCTTTCCATTTAGGTAGAATAGGCCTGCGGAACCACCTGCCTTGGGTCTTTGACTTGTAGGGAGTTGGTTGATGATGGCTTGCATTTCGTCGGTACTGATTGGTGTGTTTTGAATTCCAGTGTCTTCTTATTCTTGTCTTGGAAGGAGACGTTCTCCTAGAAATGGATTTATGTTTGTAGACTGTGGAATGTTGGCCTCTAACTGTTCTGCGTCGTCATTGATATTCTCTGGTAATTCTGCCCTTCTTTGTTTCCTCTTTGTTTCTATTTCTTGAGGTCTGACTTTAAGTGAGACTGTGTTTGAGACATTTCTTGCTCACTGAGGTGAGCCTGTATTGCCTTGAATTTCTCTCTGAGAGCTGCCTTCAGTGTGTCCCATCGATTTTGAGTCATCGTGTCTTCATTCATCTCAAGGTAGCTTCTGACTTCTGCCTTGATCTTGTTGTTAACCTATGTGTTGTTCAGTAGCATCTTATTTGGCGTCTCGCTTTTTGTGGTGTGTTGGTTTGTTTTTCTTGTCCCGATGTCTCATTTCCTAGTGTGGTAACAGAAGAAGACACTTGCTGTGCTGTTCGTCTTCTGAAACTCATGGAGACGTCTTCAGTGGCATGATGTATCGTCGCTTCCGGGACACGATCCACGTGTGTGTGACCAGAGTGTTGATTATGCTGCTCGGGGGGTGACGTGTTCTCCGAATATCAACTCGGTCTATCTGGTCTCATCTGTCATCAAAAACTGTTGGTTTCCAGTTGCTTTTCTCTCTGGATGGTCAGGCCACTGAGGTCAATGGAGTGTTCGAGTCTTCCACTGTGAGTGCATTCTGGTTGCTCTGTCCCTGTAGGTCAGAAAAGAGGTGCTTTACTTAGGTTCTCCCTGTTGGGTGCATCGATGTTGACATGACTTCTATCTCGTCGGAGTTACCGCTTTCCTGCAATGAGAAGTCTCTCTTTTTTCCGTTCGCTCTTGTCGTTCATTGTCACTGTTTGATCGTCTGTTTCGTCGGAGGTTATTATCGCGCCCACACCCCTGCTGTTTTGTGTACACTCACATGAAATAACTTCTCCCATCTCCTTCCTTCCAGAATGGGCACGTCCTGCAATCGACTTAGCATCTGTGGTAGGCGGCCTGTCTAGTTTTCTGTTGACACGAGTTCTCATGCCCCTGTTGTCTTTTTCCTTTCTGGTATGATTATCTCTAACAACGACTGTGGACCTCTCTTGGTCTTTGATATTAGCTCTCGAGGTACAACACAGGAGTTAGACATTAATCAAATCTGTGCAATAAGGCCCAAGATTGGTCTGCTACCCAGCTGACACTAGGAGTAATCTTCGCTGTTGCACTGACTCTCCTGACGAAGGCAGATTTTACGTCTCCATGATTACTGCGGTATTACCACTTTGTATGTCTCAATTCCTTCACCTCTTTCACTGGAGTCCCCAGACCCTGCAAGCCCATCTTTTCTGCCAACCCTCAGTTGGTTGTTCATTTTCAATGAGTCTGTATCTCTTTTGTTCATTTATTCAGTTTGAGATACAATGCATGCACAATGATTGAGCTCGCATGGAGCATGTGTATTGCACAGTCCAACATATTTCGTCAAGCCTAATCCTCTTTAGAGATTCCCTCACTGCGTCGCCCGTGGGGAGAGGTTGTTCTCTTTCTGGCCGGAAAGTGTGTCGTTGTACGTATGATCCACGTCTTCTTCATGCAGCCATTTCCACATTTCCACTTAGGTTGCCTTGAGGGCTAGTCCATTATAGAGAGGGCTGCGGGGCAACTCAGGGTACATCTCTCTCTTTGTGTCAGTGTTTTACGCGTGTTAGGAGCAATGCCTAGATGTCGAATTGCCATGTCTTCAGAGAGTGCTCCTTTCAAGCGTTCGAGGAACCTCTGAACTCTTTTGCATGTGGCAGCAGCCATTTCCATGGCCGGCAACTGTGCATGAGCATTCCCTTTTCTCAGCATCCGAGCCGACACTGTTGTTTGTCGATTGAGAGCCAACAGCTGTTCTGACAGGTGTGAGATGATATCTCCTTGGACTTGACTTTGCATATGTCTCCTTGGTGACCTTGAGCATCTCTAACTAATTCTATGGGCCCTGTGTATTTCCTCTTTGCAGAAAATTCTTTTCTGTTTCTCTGGCCCCTTTTCAACATGTTTCTTTGGATTCTGTTAGATGGTATGTGTACTTTCTGTCATGTGAATCCTACCCGCTTCAGAGCCCTGTGAGTTGTGACTATCGCCTCTCAATTGGCAGGTTGGATGACGTCTTGTGGATCCTTTGTCATGTAGCGCTTTTCAGATCAATGCAGCCCCTTTTTTGTTCTTGTATTTCTTTTGTTGCCATGACAGGTTGAGTCAGATCCAGTGAAACTTTGCTCAGACAAGTGCTAAAATGTTCACAGCCTGTTTTCTTTTAGGAGTTGTGTGTTTGCTAGTCTTCAGCTGAAGTCTATCGTCCACTTTCAACTCATTTTTGTATGTCCTCTCAAAAGTCGGTTCAATTCTCTTCTCTCTTTTTCAAGGGAATGTCTTCTTTTCACCGCATCTCTCCTCGAAGAGGCTGTCTTTACAGTCTTCTTCCATTACACGTGGTATATTCTTGAGTCTTTAGTCTGATTAGTGAACCATAGAGTGCTGGGGTTATTTGTGGTCCTTTTTTTGACATTGAGATAGCCTGGGCCATTTGGGCGGTTTCCTTCCATCGAGATATCTATGAATACATGTCTTGATGGAAAAAATCCGCCCAGGAATGTGATTTATCTGTTTCTTTGCCATAACCTCGCTATTCCGGTGATGGCAGTTTTGTTGTGCATTTGGAATTCGGGAGTGTGATGCCTTTTTTCTTTCTTTCCTTCTTTCTTCAGATTTCCTTGGCGTGTCAGGTGCCTTGGTGGTTCCGCCTAAATTTTCGGACTCTGTTTCATTTCTGAGAAGAAGGCTATCGCTATTTTGGTGGAAGTGCCCTCATCCTTGATACAGCTCATGGTGGTGAGGACATTTCAAGAATGTGAGTTCTTCCTGGTGCGTAGAAAGTTGAGAAAACTCTTGCTGTGCCATGAGCCTTCAGAAGCTGAGGGCAACCTCCTCTGTGGTATGATGCCAGTCGTTTCTGGGCAGCGTTTTGTGTGTGTTGATTAAGAGTGTATATTTTGCTGCTTGGTGGTGACATGTTATCATGCTATCAACTTGGTCTATCTGGTCTCATCTGTCATCGCCGACTGTTGTTTTCCAGTTGCTTTTCTGTCTGGATGGTTGGGCCATTGAAGTCAACAGAGTGTTCGAGTCCTTCACTTTGAGTGTCTTATGGTCATTCTCTTTCTGTAGGTCAATCAGTAGGTGCTTTCCTTTGGTTCTCCACTGTTGTGTGCATTGACGTTTACATGCCTGCTTTCTTGGCAGAGTGATCACTTAATTGTAATGAAATTTTTCTCTTTTTTCTTTTTGATCTTGTTGTTTACTGCCATCGTTTTATTTTCTATTTCGTCGGAGGCAAATATTGCTTTTCCTTCTGTTTTGTTTCCACTCTCATAAAACATTTTTTCTCATCTTCGTCCTTCCAGACTGTACACGTCCGGCAATGAGTCATGTGTCTCTGGTCGGCAGCCTGTCTTGTTTTCTGTTGCCAAGTGTTATAATGCCCCAGTTATCTTTTCCCTTTTCAGTATGATGATGTTTAAAACAAGAGTGGACCTCTTGTGTTCTTTGATATTAGCTCTTATGATACAACGTCAGAGTTAGACATTAATACAATCTCTGGAATAATGCCCACGATTGGTCTGTTACTCAGCTGACACTTGGTATACTCTTCGCACTATCATTTCCTGTACTGTCAATGGCAGATTTTAGGTCTCCGTGATTTTTGCGGCATTACCACGTTGTATGTCTTAATACTTTACCTCTTTCACTGGATCCCCCCCCCATACCGCATTCTTATCTTTTCTGCCAAAGATCTGTTGGTTTTTTGTTATCAATGAATCTGTATCTCTTTTATTCATTTATTTAGTTTTAGATACAAGGCACAGTTTGGGAACTCACATGGAGAATGTGTATTGCTCAGTCCGACTTATTTCATTGAGTGTAATTGCTCTCTCGAGATTCTCTCACCATGTCGCAAATGGAGAGATTTTGTTCTTCTTTGGCCGGAGAGTATTCCATCGTACATATAATCCATGTCCTATTCACGCAGCCATTTCCCCATTTCTGCTGAGGTTGCTTTGATGTCTTGGCCCTTATAGAGAGTGCTGAGGGGAACCTCAGGGTGCATCTCTGTGTTTGCATTAGTGTTTTGTGTGTCTTTGGATCTGTGCCTAGAGTTAGAATTGCCAGGTCATCATAGAGTTCTCTTTACAAGCGTTCATGAACCTCTGATCTCTTTGTATGTGGTGGCAGCAATTTCCATGGCCAGCAATGGTGCGTGAGTGTTCTCTTTGTCAGAATTCTAGCCGATGCGGTTGTTTGTCATTTGAGAGGTTATAGCTGTTCTGACAAGTGTGAGATGATATAGGCGCACTTATTTCAAATCTTTGCCCCACCTGTCTTCAATATCTATTCCCCTTTCCATCTGCATTTTTTTTGCAAAAGTTTTGTGAATTAATGAATAACTATAATATATAATGAGTATCAGCATTAATAATTTAATAATCTATAGTATGAATTGTGATTCTTTTCTTGGATTTCATATATTCCAACATGTGTTGGGCATTGTAATGTCCAGGACAGTTTCAAATGCTTTTATGAGGATTCTTCAATCTAACCATCCTGTTAGGTCTCTAAGGTAGGTGTTGTTATTGTTATTGGATCCATATTTCAGGTTAGGTAACTTAGGCACACAGAGAGGAAGTCTCTTTTCTAAGGTGCCACTGCTGCTAACTGGTGGAACCTGGGTGCGAATTCTGGCTTTCAAGCTGCTAAACCTGAACTCTCTTCACCTCTTGGTCTCTGTCTCGTCCCTTTCTCCAGTTACACTGGTCATGGACCCTCCAGCTAGCCTGCAGTTGACCATGTCTTCTGAGGTGTGGAGCACGGTGTGTAGTGTGGGTCTGTGGGCAGGAGTTAGGCCTGGAGGTGGAGGACTGCATGACAGCTGAGCAGTGGTGGGGAGAGTTCCATGCCAACTGTGAGTGTGCCTACCTGGGTGGACTCTTCTGTTTTCCCCGGGATCACCTTCTTCTAGAATATGAAGCCAACTGCATCCTGCCCAATGCTTCTTCTATTTGACAAGAAGCTTGAAGGTGGGGAGGGGTGTAGGACTCCTCACTCATACCAGAGGCAATGGTGTCAGGGAAAGTTAGAAGGCTCCGGTGTCTTGCCCTTGGGTGAGACTTATGGTCAGGCCTAAGGAAGGACTTTTCTCCATACCCTGTCATCTAAGATTTGTCTCACAAGATGAGGAACTTCAAACAGTTCAACGTCTTCTGTCACTTGCTGGAGTTGGCCCTCACCCAGGTGGGGTCGGGGTTCGGGCGGGGGAGGTTACTGCGCCCCAGGTTTCTTGGGGGTAGCTGACCATCCAATGTCTGCAAGACCCTTTTCCTTCTCTTTCATTGTGGAGCAGGGCTCTCTTTTTCTTCTTTCCCAAATGTGAATGGCTTCTTCTGATTCTGAGAGACATTGTCATGTATTAACACCTAGGTACAGAGAAACAAATGTAAAAAGAAAGGAAAATTCACTCCACTCCTAATACTCGTTCCTGGCAATGATTTGGAGGAAATCAGTCCGGTCATTTCTACATGCTCTGTTCACGTGGGAAGGTGCGTGGGCGCATTTGTAGACCTAGAATTATGTGTAGTTGCTGTATTCCCTAAGGTATCCTTCAACCTGTTTCTAAAAGATTCAATAGTATTTCATAAAAATTTAGTTATGTCAGTGAATAGAGACAATCACTTATTGCATTTCCTTACCATCTTCAGTGTATCAGGCACTATTGTCACCCCTGGGGATATGGCAGTGAATGAAAGAGACAAAATCTCTGTCTTCATATAGGTGACATTCTAGTGGAAGAGAAAATCATTTCAACAGTATATAATGTCAAGTAGTTAAAGGGTTGATAGGAAAAGAAAAACTCGATTGGAACTTAGAGTGACAGAGTTGTTATTTAGATGCCATTTGTGTATTCTTTCTCTGATATAAGAGAAATCATGCACTTTGGCATTGTGAACCATAGTAATATGTGACTTAGAAACAGAGTCCCTAAGTATCTCCTTCCTGTGTCCCACCAACTGTTAGGGTTGAGAATCTATAGGCAAAATAGCATAATGGCCAAGAGCACGCACTCTGAATTCTGACTCATCACTGCTATGAGCCGGGAGCTGGGACCAGTGACTTACCCTCTGTGCCAGAGCAACCCTCTCTGTCATGTTTGAATAATAGCAGTCTGCATTTATTTTTTTTTTTTAGCGTCGTGAAGGTTAAATGAGTTATGTGTTAAAAGCTTTGAATAATGCCTGGCTCATAATACTTGCTTTACAGGTATCATCTATTATTATTGTTGTTGTTGTCATCAAATTTTTGAGTTTGTCATCCTCATTAGCATTTGCTTTGTATTGCCTTGTTCCCATGCCTCATTACTTCACTACCCAGTGGTTCTCAAACTTCTGTTTTTTACGCCTACAGCACCCGGTCTTCCTAGGTCATCTCCCATCCAAGTACTAACCAGGCCCAACCCTGCTTAGCTTCTGAGACACGATTGGGAACATTCAGGGTGGCATGGCAGATGAGATCAGGCATGTTCAGGGTGGCATGGCTGTAGATTCACACTTTTTGATCTAAAAATGCCTTTCTACAATGAAAAATTATTGAGGACACCAAAAAGCTTTATTTATGTAGTATTTATCTATCAATCAATATTTGTCATATTAGAAATTCAGAGAAATTTAAAGATATCTTTGAGTTCATTTAAAATAACAGTGATAAATCTCTTCCATATTAATCTCAATAACATTTATATAAAAATATATTCTCTAAAACAAATTAGGAAGTAACGTAGCATCATTTTACATTTTTGCAAATTTCTTTAATTTTCCGGCTTCATGGGAAACTGATGGATTCTCACAATTTCTGCACTTGTTCTCTTCTCTGCTTTGTTTGAAGCATATGCAGAAAAATGTGCCTCACGAAGTTCTGTAGTAAGAAAGGAAGTCCTTTCATAACTTTTTCAGGTAATAGTATCCGTCCTTCTTTGCTAATGCAGAAAAAATGCGATAGGTGGTCATTTTTTATGGGTTGGTTTTGAGGTAGAATCTGAAACCACATCAAGGAGCATCATGTGCTGTTATGCTAAGACCTACTGCTGCATCTTGCACGTCGTATGCCTCTTTTACCCATTCTGTAGCATCACCTATGAGCTGCCTTGACCTTCCAAATGCAGACGTAGGTCATTTTACAGCATCAGAAAGTCACATTTGTTAACATCGTCACAGACCTCACCAGGAAGGTCTTTTAACACTGAGAGGCTGTCAGGCACACAGTGGGAGGTGGTTTTCCAAAATAGAATATTCACTCTGACATGGAAATTTTATCATTGCCAACAGATACCGTTAGCTCTTTTTCTTGATGTGGCAGGCTCGTAGTTCATTTTTGAGAAAATGCCTTCTAGACACCCAAGTCTGCATAACCCAAGTTTTGTTTGGCAGTGATTCTTTCCAGTAAAATTAGCGTTCCATGGAAAAGTGGCCAGCTTAGCTTCAAACTCGATTACATATGTGCTTTTTCTGAGATGACATCCGCACTTTAGTGAGCAGCAGGACACCCACTACCCGTTTTGACACAGAGCAGTACAAAGCTGTGTGTGCAAGGGTTGAGGTTCTGTCAAATTAACAATTTTTTCAGTGTCGTCAAAGCGATTTCCAGGTTTCACTTTCTGTGTTTCATCTGTCTGTCTGTCATGTATTTATTTAATTGTTTCCTTCTTCCTTCTGGCTCCCCAATGAGCGTGCTTGGCAGTAGAGAATACAGTGACCATCAGCACATTTGATGCCACCAGTTGAATTTCTGCTCACGGGCACCGGCGTATTGACCCATAACTTTTGCACCATCACTGCCAATGTCAATAAAGCAAAAAAGGCACATGACATTTTGTTATTATACTAATTGTTTTGATTTCTTGGACATTCAGAAAGGGTCACAGGGACACCAAGGGGTCTGCAGACAACACCTGGAGAGCTATAGTTTTAAGCCATCTCCTGTGGTGGAGGATTTCGGTTCTCTTCAGTTTCTCCCAGACAATGGCCTCTTGCGAGTAATTTGGACAGGGCCATCTTGCTCATCAGCCTCAGTTGGGACAGGCCACATAGCCAAGAGAGCTGGCCTGGGTGTGGCCAGGTTTGAGGGGTTTTGGCCTGGGCTTGTGGGCTGTGGCCTGGACTCGTGGGGGTGTGGCCTGGGCTCCTGGAGGTGTGGCCTGTTCTTGTGGTTTGTGTGCCCTGGGTCTTGTCACAGTTTCTTCCATCCTCTCTCAACAGAGGAAAAGTTCGTCACCCTTGACGTGCTAACCTACACAGATCTGGAGTCCCTGTGGAACTGCAAGTTGGGGGGCTACCCAGGCCCCTTGGCCTCGAGATCCACCCAGCTCAACTGCAAGTGCTACCTGATCCTCATCTACTCTGTGCACTTTGACAGCTGCGACAAGGGGCTGACTCTAGCCTACTGCTGGTGGTCAGGTAGGAGAGGATGTGGTTAGACTAAGAAAACTTAGGTACCCAGGGCAAGGTGAAAACTTTGCTTCAGCCTTGCCTTTGGAAACTTCAGTGTTCAAGTTTGTATTACTTAATACTGTTTTTGGTGACAAGTGGCACAATAGTCATTACTAGTGCCTTACCCAAACCACAGTATATCGCTTAAGAAGGTGTCAAGGGAGGAGGTGGAAACTCAGTAATTGCATTAAGAATTCGGTCTCCTGTTTTTCCTTTGTTCTTTTATTTTGTCATCCTTAATGTGTTGGATTTTCACTTCATCATTATCTCCTTCTCATCCAAAATAGCTGCTGGACCTCTAGGCATTGCATCTGCATCAAAGCAAGATGGAGAGGAACAGAGATGTGCTTGTATATTGTACCTATTGCTTTTATCAGGAAAACCAAAGTGTTCTCAGAAGACTCGCATTAGATTTTCTATCCTATTCAGCCAGAAATGGTCACTTCCATAATATTTGGCCAGAAGGAGTAACATGCAAGAAATGCTGGGCCAATGACTATCTAACTTTCTGTACTTTAGCAGGTGGCTGCAAGGGAGAAAGGCATTGGAATCGGTGTTTGGGTAGCCGGGGACATTGTCTGCTCCCATAGTTAATAGATCCCTGATTTTCTGGGGCGAAGGGATCATGCTACCAAGTGCAGTTCTATGAACAGCACCCAGTGCAGCATTAACACAATATGTCCTACCTTTTGGCCCCCAAGGGGTCAGGCCTTCTAGAATCTCCTACCTCAAATTCTCAGGGTTTGGCATGGCTGCAAGAACATGACCCAGTGGTTCCACAATCACTCTATAAGAGAGTCGTAGCGGTGGTGACTGGTGCAGGGGGCGTGGGGCATGGGGATAGGGATGGGCTGGAAGTCGCGTTTAGGACCTGAGTCTCAAGTAAGGTGAGGTGTCTGGAATGGTATGTTTTCATGCTCTCAGTCTCTTGGGGTCTGGTAGTGCCCTTGGGGGACCCTTGGCCTCTGAGATGCCAAGGGTCTAATCCTCAGGATTCATTACCCGCAGCCCCTCCTGTACCAGGACAGTTGTTCCCTGTGGTCCTCCAGAAAATCGTTCGCACTCTGAACGAGGACCTGGAATGCCTTTGGGGTCTGGACCACCAGGACCCTGGGGACACCCAGGGCTCCGAGATCTGCCACCTGAAGGAGAAGTGAGTCTGGAATGGGGGGCAGTAGGGCTCGGGGAACATCCCATCCTACCATGCGGCCTGATGATTCTTAGCCCTGTTGGGAGGATGGCTGGCTCTCGACCCCAGGTGTTTATTCTGAGCCTCTCTCCTGCACTCACCTCATGCTGGGTGGTTCTGGGAACAGAGTGGTCACTAAGATGATCCTGGCCCTGCCCTCCTGGGACTCCCAGTCCAGTGCAAGGGATGGATCTGTCTGCAGACAGTGAGGACTCTGAGTGGGTGGGATGAGGCATCCCAGAAGGGGCCCTGACCCTGCCTGGGAAGAGGGCTACCCAGGCCAAGAGGGTGGCACGTGCAAAGAGGGGCGGGCCGGGCGCTCTGCCCAGTGCCTTCTCTGTGCTGGCCTCTCCACTGCGTCTCCTAGACATGACCCTGAGGGGACAGCCGGCTGGGTTCACACCAGCACCTGCAAGTGTCATTGCAGAGGGAGATAGTGTTTGTTGGGAATAGCCTGGGTAGCAGGAGGCCAGGACCCATACCTGATGGGGTAAGGGGTGGATCATACAGAGGGGTGAAGAGGGGATTTGGACAGAGGGAGCAACACCTGTGAGGACTCATGTTAGGGTGGAGTGTGGTGAGCATGAGGAAGCAGGAGTGGGGAGCCAACAGCAAAGGTTCTCCCACGCTGATTTCCTGCAGTGTGAGGGACT
Source organism: Cynopterus sphinx (assembly GCA_030015415.1). Classification (NCBI taxonomy): domain Eukaryota; kingdom Metazoa; phylum Chordata; class Mammalia; order Chiroptera; family Pteropodidae; genus Cynopterus; species Cynopterus sphinx. Next base: position 149,853 of record JAKZJJ010000046.1, read on the forward strand.
AAGTCTCCACGTGGAGGGATCCCACTCTATGGGGAGGGCTAAGAATATTTTTAGTGGTAGCAGCAGTAATTAATAATAATAATAATAATAATAATAATAATAATAATAATAATAAATATACCAGAAGCCAATGTTTGTGAGCTTTTAGCTTTGGGCCAGGGACTGTGCTCAGTGCTTTATCATCTTAGGTGATTTGATTCTCACTGAGCAGGCCTTGCCACTTCCCCATTTGATAGAGTATGAAATGGAGGCACAGGGAGGTTAGAGAACTTATCAAGGTCAGACACACTGAGTAATATGGCTGTTGTAGACCTTGAACCCAGGCAGATGATGCCAGGACCACACTGTTTCACTTAGCCGCTGTGCACAGTGGGCCCCTGCCAGCCAGATAGGACCACTCGATGCTGACATGGGGGACCTGTCCTCAGCCCTGCCATGACTGGGAGCCCCTGGAGCTGGGGAAGCCTGTGAGTCTTACTGGAGGATCTCGGCAGAGTGCTGAGAGCAAGGTCAGCTTCACTTTCAACTCAGCCTCAGGTCTGCGCTCTGGTCTAGTAGGTGTGTGTGTGTGTGTGTGTGTGTGTGTGTGTGTGTGTGTGTGTGTGTGCACGTGTGTTTCTCAGGCTGGTCACACAGACGTGACCCCTGCCCTGAGATTCTCACAGCCGGTTCCATGCTGCTTTTTCTCTTCCCAGTCTGGAGCCTGGTAGTTGAGGAAGACTCTAGGTTCATTCATTCATTTATCCAACTTTTAATGATTTCCTACTGTGTGCCAGGCATGCTGCCCAGCACCAGTTAATATTTTCTGGGCCCTTTCTCAGTGCCAGACATGGTCTAAGCCCTTGTCCTAGAGTCCCACCACCTCCAAGCAGGTCTTATTGTCACATCCCTCCACAGAGTTGTGAACTGAAACACCCATGGTCTTTCAGCTCATCATCAGTGGGGCAGCGCTTGATGCAGGCACCTGATGGGAGATCCCAGTTCCTTCCCAAGGGCCACACAGCTGGGGGTAGTGATATAGACAGAACACAGATCATCTATCTCTCTGATGACCAACTTGGCCGCTGGTAGGGAGCACACAGACAGTCGGAGAGCAGAAAACAGAGGGACACAACCGGGCCTGGACGGGGGCAGACAGGCTTTCATGTGAGGTGATGTTTGAAGGATGAACAGTCACTGGAGAATTCAAGGAGGAATGAGCTGCCCTTGCAGGGAGTGGGAGAACAGCTACAAGGAGCCAAATGGGAAGCTCTTTGGAGAGATTTGTGAGCCACAAATATATATAAAAATGTTTTATTAGTAAAATTTCCAAGCACACACAGGAGTAGATAGTAGGGTAATGTGCATGTGCTTCAAATGTCCTCTTAGTTTTACCCATCTTGTTCCATCTGCACTCCCCACTCTCTCCTGAGAAGCAAATCCCAGACATCATTTCTCCTCTATATATACTCCAGAATCTATCTTTAACATACAGGCACATTTATGATAAAAACAGAAGCACCGTTAGCACATATGGCAGGATTGCCAAAACTCTCTTGTGTGTGTACTTGTTGACACTTCTCTGATTATCTCCCAGATGTCTTCTGTGAATTAACAAACATTTCAATTCAGCCAAATAGTGCAATTTGTCGATGTGTCTGTTAAATCTCTTTTAATTGATTCGAGTAACTTGTTTTTTCCTGCTGCTCAGTAGTGTAAGAAGTTAGTTCCTTTACCCTGTAGAGTTTCCCACAGTCCAGATTTTGTGGATTTGATCTTCATGGTTAATGTGTTCCTGTATTTTCTATATTTCTGATGAAGTAGTTATTAAACCCAGTTCAGGTTTTTCAGAAGACACTTTGCTTCTGTCAGTAGGTGCTGAGGCTGGTGATTTTGCATAGTGAGAGATGGATCCCTGTCTTAGAAAGTTCTGTTCAGCCCAGCACCTTTGGGTGGTTTTCGTTTACATTTCTCTCATTCCTGGTGAGGCTAAGCACTTTTTCTTACGTTTGGTTGCCAGTTGGGTTTCCATTTTTGTGAGTTGCCTGTTTACTATCATTTTTTTTCCCTCTGCTCACCCATTTCTTATTTATATCTAGGAGTTCTTTACATAGTCTGGAGATTAACCTTTTTTTTGAATTTATGTGGTTTGGAAACTCTTCTTCTTGGCTTCCCCGGGTATTTTCACTCTCTTAATGTAGGTGTCTTTTGATTAACAGAGGTTCTTCATTTTTAAGTAGACTCATTGAGACATTTTTCCTTTGGAGTTAGTAATTTTAATGTTCTGTCTCTGTTTCCTTTTGCCCCAGTGTCACGAAGACATTCTCCTACATCAACATCTATAATTCTGACACCTACAGTTCACCGGGGATTGACATTTCATGAGGCAGAGGTCCTTTCGTTGACTAGGCAATCATCCATCCCAGGCCCATTTATCAAAAAGAGTGTCCTTATCCTACTGCTCATCCATTGTCACCTTTATGACAAATAGTGTTTCTTCATAGGTGAGGTTCTGTGCTCTGGAGTCCAGTGGCTTATTTGTCTCACCTGGTGCCAGCACCATACTCTACTCATGACAGCAGCTTTACAATTAGTCCGATGTTGGGTAGAGCCAGTCCTCTTACTTTTGTTTTTTCTTTTGAAGATTCTTTTGGTTGTTCTTGGCCAATTGCATTTCCATATAAATAGTAGAAGTAATAGATTTTTCAGTACAAGCACATACAACTTGTTGGTATCATGCTAAATCTATAGAACAATTTAGGGAGAGCTGAAATCTTTATCCATACTGTAGTAGTTTTGTACTCTGTAGAAAGAATTAGTCTAATTAGGTGTTATTTAATGTCTCAGGAATATCATTGCATTAACCCTTGTTGTTAGATTTTTTTTCATCTTGTTGTTAATGGATTCTTTACCTTAAATATCAATCATGTTGATTTGAGTATAATTGATATTTCTATATTGAGTTTGTGTCTACCAACTTCAGTTAGATTTGTTATTTAATAATTCATGTGTAGATTCTTTCTGATTGTCAGTTTTTGTCATCATCTGCAAATGGCCGCTCTGTTAATTCCTTCTCAATGCTTAATTTCATTTCTTTTTATTGCCTGCATGCACTGGATAGGACCTCCAGGACAATGTTGTCTTACTCTTGCTTACAAGAGTAAGTTCAAAGTGTTGCCAAAAACTTAGGTATCTTTATGTTTTTCAGATCCCTAATTGAATTTAATTTTCAGGCAAGGTAAAAAAAAAATTGAGTTAATATATAGTTTTGGTAATTATTGATGACCCATGGTCAGATAGATTTTTCATTATGATTTGGTAAAGGTAAGGAGCTAATTCCATAATTCTTCTTTTGTTAGCTGGATTTCTTCGATAAGGAAAGCATTCTTGTGTCAACTGTGTGGTTTCTCTGAGGTACATTTCTTGTAGGAAAGTCATGATTAATGTTTGCCCCCCCACACTTTATTTAGCTTCTGTCAGAATAATGAGTTGGTTTTCTTATGTCCTGCATGAAAATCGTTGAGTTTTATTCAGTTTGTACTATTATTATGTACTCACGAATGTAAATTTGTAGATGATATGTGGGTTTCCTATTGCTGCCATGAGAAATTCCATACTTTGTGATTTATAACAACAGAAATTAAATGCTTTTCTATTCCACCAGCCAGAAGTCTGAAATCACTTTTACTGGGTTGAGGTCAAGTTTTTGACTGGGTAGTTTTCTCCTCAGAGGCTCCAGAGATGAATCCATTTCTTGCCTCTTACAGCTTCTGGTGGCTGCCACCAATCTTTGGCTTGTGGCCACTTCACTTTAATCTTTGCCTCTGTAGTCACAATCCCTTCTCCTCTTCTGTGTCTAATCTCCCTCAGCCTCTCTTCTATAAGGATACCTGAGATTATACTTAGGGCTTACTTTGATAGCCCCTTCATCTCAAAGTCTTTGATTTAATCAGATCTATTAGTTTTCTTTTTCAATTAAGTTAACTTTCACAGTTTCCAGAGATGAGAACATGGATGTCTCTGGGAGGCTAATATTCAGCCCACCACACATGTTTCTGTTTTGTGGCATGTCGAGATATCTTGGATTTTCCAGCCCAGAGCTGGTAGAAGTAACTGTTCCAAGAAACACTGGTTCCTGTTAGTAGGAAATTGTACTTAGTGACCACATCTCGTGTTAAGGGGTGTTTATGGCCATTGAGTTGACATTGCTCTTAGGTGATTTGAGGTGGAAAGAGACAGAAATTAGACACATTTGTAGAAAGAGAAAAATGATATCTGTGCTTTCAACCTCTTTCCTTTGTATGTCTTTTCTCATGCTGAAAAATCTTCATTTCTAGTAATAGCAACACAATTCATAATCATGTATATGCTTTATCATGATAATACCAATGCAAATGCTCTTAATGAGAGTACTGAATGAATTTAAGATTTCTTTAGAAAATTACTTGCTAAAGTTAAAAAGAAATTTTTTCATTGATGAAATAATTTTCCAGTCTGCCACCAACTTCAATATACAAATGAGTTTGAGTCCCTTTTAAACATTTCAGTGATTGCTTCTGTTAAACTTTATTTTTGTAGCATATTCTCTTTTTTGTTTCTTTATTATCATTATTATTATTCTTTTTTTGGATGGGTGAGGCAGCTCTTCGTTGATTTCACACATTGCATGGATCTTGTCAGCTTAACATTCCTTACCTTAATATTGTACGGCTACAGCCCCTGGTCTTTCTTGGTGGTCTTCCATCTAAGTACTAAGGAGGCCTGACCTTGCTTATGTCCCGAGATCATAGGGCATGGGGCTTGTTCAATGAGGAGAATATTTTCACAGTTCCAAAGTCAAAATTTAAAAATTGGTTACATTCAATGGGGTCCATCTTGTATCCAGTTTGCCAATTCTGTCCGTCCATTTATCATAAGTAACTTATTTTTAAAACTTTGATTTTGCCTTATCTATTTTGGAAATAGGAACATGTGTAATTTGTAATTCCTTTTTCTCTTTTACATAAGGGCACACACTAAACATTTTCTGGGACTGTTTTTAAACTTCCATCTGGTTGTCCCTTGATGACAGGCCATGGAGATCTTTCTTATTCCTTTGTACAGTCTTGTGGGACTCAGGTAAGTGGATGAGCCCAGAAACTCAACCAGTTCTCTGGGATGTACACTTGGGTCAATTCCACACTTTTGCTCTTACAAAGAGTGCTGTTTCAAAGAGCCTTGTGTGTATGTATTTATCTGAAGGAAGCTTTCTGGAGGTGGCCTGCTATTTCGTCTGGTCTGCATTTTGGAGTGTCCTTCTGTGAGCGGGAGGTGGAGCGTCCTGCCTGGGAGCAGGGGACCTGGGGCCTGGACCAGGGCGTGGCTGTGAGAGTGCGAAGGAAAGGGTGACATCTTGGAAGTAGGATTCCCAGGGCTGTATCCTCCCAGTGGTGCCGATGATGATGAAGGAGCCGTGGGGCCACGAATCATGAGGTAAGAGAAATGATGCACAAGGACCACTGACGAGGATTGGTGGTGACGGGGGTGCCCTCACATGCACCCCCTGGCCCTGCCCTCTTTTCTGTCCCCTGGTGTCAGAGAAGTACGAGCTGGACTCTCAGCTTGGCCGGTTATGCAGGGAGGTGCTGGTGGGGCGTAGGGTGGACCCCGGACCTGAAAACAATTCGTCCCTGCACCCATCACATCCCGGCAGTGGGAGGAGGCGAAAGTGAGAGAGCGAAACCTGGGCTTGGCTGAGCACCCTGGACAGCAAGCTCACCTTGTCCCAAAAGGGGTGCAGGGCGCACCCTGGAGGACAGGGTGCCAGGACCATGCTTGGGTCGTACCCACAGCAATGCTCTCACCGAAAACTGCTCGGAGCCATGGATCAGCAGAGGAAATTTTCTACAGATGAAGTAATCCTCATCAGTACTGTGTGGTTGAAATATTTATTACCCAAGGGATGAAATGAAACTCGGAAAAGCAGTCACTTGAGCAAGGTCACAAAGCTTGTAGGTGGCAGCCTCTCAACGATTACACAGGGTTGTGTGCTGTCCCCCAGGATTGGGTCAGCCCCCAGCACCGTCGGCTCAATAGTCACTCAGACATGTAGCTGCCCATGTAGGTGATGCCGATGGATCTGTGGTTCCAGCCTTTGCCTGAGTGTGCCATCTTTATGTCCAGCCCCGGCCCTCATACATGAGCCCGTCTTCTCCAATCAGGAAACTGTTGGGGGCGCATGAGGGAGGGTGATGAATGAGGGAGGGCCTCCTGGAAGAAGAATTCCTCCCCTCCCTCCACTCACCCCTTCCTTTATTCCTGTCACTCACATATATGTCCGCAAAACTCCTCGTCCCGTTTTCTCTCAACCACCGCAGTACCAGTGGCCCCTGCTCTTCCAAGCACAGCTATGTGCACACTTTTCTCTTCCGCACAGCAATCCGTGAGTTAGTACTGCTCACATGTAGTAGACAGAAGATCAGAGAGGTGCAGACACCAGCCCACGGTCACACAGCCAGTCAGAGACAGAGCCGGGATTTTCACCCAACTCCCCGGGACGCCTACCTTCAGGATCTGAATCCTTGCTCTCTCCTGCCTCCATGGAGGATCTGTTCAGCTGTTGCTTTGCTAAGTTCTCACATGCAGTCAGTCCTCTGAGGCAGGTACTGTCATCACCCTGACTTTAAGCTGAGGAAGAAGAAACTTAAAGATGATTTTCCAAGGTCATGCCACAGAGACCACTGCCTCAGAATTCTCCATAGAAAAGCTCACCCCAGCCTCCATCCTGTACTGTTACCCACAAGGGTCCACTTCCGTGATAGGGTCAGGGACTTAGGGATGGGGCCACCGCTGGACATGGAGCCTGTAGCATCGGCAGATCTTTAAGACCCAGTGGATGCCCCTCAATTGAGCGAGTGTGACTGGGCACATCAAAGTTAACTCAAAGATGGATTTCTGGAGCAGCAGCACCTGCCACCTTCACCCTCTGGCTCCAGTCGCCAGTGATGCACAGTGTGTTGGAACTTCCAGATCTAGGGCCCTAAAGAAGCCAGACTCTCAGATTTTAGAACTGAACACAGTAGAAATACCACAGTGACACTGACCCCATGAACTGGGCAAGTAATGGCCCTGCTTATGTCACCAGCACCTGGCACAGGCGACTGGTGCCCCTTGTGCATTTGTTAAATGAATGCCTCTAATTTGAACCTACACCTCCAGCACCAGGTGGAGCCCCATTTTACAGGTGAAGAAATTGACGCCCTGAGAAAATGTGCGGTGACAAGAGGGGAAGATTACACACATTTGGGTCAGGCTCTGAGTCCTCAAATCTGAGAAACAGACCTGAGCCTACTTTCCTGCAGACAGTTCAGCCCCGAGGCCATGGAGCCAGGCTGTAGTCTTCTTGTCCTCAAGGGCACGTTAAGAGTGGGAATGTCTTAAAAACGCAATCTTGACCCTGGAACCTTTGAATTGTAAAATCTTGACCCAGAAGACCTAGGGATAATTTGGGAGGCTTCTAGAGTTCTCCAAGTGAGATCCCCAGGTTTCCTGGCTGCAACCTGGCCCAGGGAAACCTGTCAAGGTGGTACCTGGAAACCTGCATTACCAACAATGCGCCGGCAGCTGGAAGAGCGTGCTCACAGCTGTCCCTTAACTCCTACCTCTTCAGTAGAGCCACATCCCCACCATGAAGTGATCCACAAGCCCTGTGCTCCTCGCTCCTCTCTGTGACCTCCAGCCACACGAACCTCTTGCCTTTCTGCCTGATGCTCTGACTTGGCCTCACCCCTTTCCACCTGAGGTCCCCTCAGCTTACTATGTTTGCCCAGCTGACCCTTCCCCATCCCTCGTCTGTGTTCTGCATGCACACGCCACAGGCCCATGTGGTGATTCTGGAGAAACGACACTGCGGCTGAATCACTGTCAGGTGTCACCGTGTGTCCTCGCTGCTGTCTCTATCTGAAGCACCCCCTTCCCACACCCCTCTGTGCTTACTTGTACCCACGACACAGAAGCTGAGCATTTGCTTGTGGGAGTGCTCCACGTTCTGGGCCTGCTGCTGGCACAGGGCCGGCGTGTCGCAGGTGCTGCATGTGTGTGCGACACAACCACACGGCACAGTGGTTGGTTCAGACTTTCTGTGCACTTGGATGCCTGGGCCCTCTACTCTTTCCGGGTCACAATGGGGACACAGCAGGACTCATCTTGCACTGGGATGAGGATCCAGGGCTGGCTCTTCCAGAAACCACAGGATGAAGCGCCCAGGGGCCTGGGTGCCTCTCCACCCCATGCTTAGCTGTACAAAGGGACCCTTGTCATCGTCATGGCTTCTCCCTCCCCCAACTCACACCAACCATATTGCATCCTGTTGCAGTTCCAGGAAGAAAGAAGTAGAGTCTGGGGTCCCACGTCACCACCCAGCAAAGTCCAGCGGGGTGTGAGGCAAGGCTCACTGCACCGTGAGGCCCCAGCATATAAAGATGGCCCTGGCGGCCCATGTTACACCCATCGTAGTCCTCCCTATGCACCATGTCTCGACGCTGCACATTGGTACCCTGGGCACTCCTGGCCCTGCTGGCCTTGGAGTGGTGCAAAAAGATGAGCACACCAGCGCGTATAAACACATACACACACACACACACACACACACACACACACACACACACACACACGTACCTGAATTGGCATTAGTATCTGTGGGTGGTCCTTCAAAAGTGTCTGTTTCAAATTGTGCTGAATGATTACTCAGTCCTGATTCCTGGCCTTTCTGCATTTTTAGTCCTTGATGAGATGTTTCATCATTAGAGCACAAACAACCTTTCTAGTTTTCTTTCGCAAAGTGGATATTCAACCCGTATTCTTCAAAGCCACAGGAGTGTGTGTGATAGCAGCTGGCCAGCTTCCACCAACACAACTTGAACATAAAGAACTGTCTTTCTGTGAGTAGAGTGTGTATTTCCGATCCGCTATCAGAGGCTTCAGATTGTACTTTAAAATCAGGATCAGTCATATTATTTGAGAAAACTGAACTGGATGTCTCCTCAGGCAATTCGCTGATCCTGAATACACACTTTTCGATACCCTGAAGTGGAGAAGCCATCAGGGAAGTGTCAGCCAGCTCATGCTTTACCGCACGAGTGGGAGAGTCAAGACACTGCCTGTCCATTCTGTTATTTATTACTGTTTCCTCGCTTAGTAGCGTCTCCATTTTCAGTACACCTGAAATACATGGCCAAGAATTTCCTAAAGTAATGAAGTCGGTACATTCTTTCTCTGTGCCTACTAGATCTTTTTCTGAATTATTTTGGTCACGAGAAGAACTATGCAGTAGGGGTTGTTTTTTTCCATCTGGGTTCCTTTGAGACCTGAGCAGGTAAGTGGTGACCATCTAGTTGCTGCAGACTGTAAAAATGCTTCACACACTGCTTCACTTTCATTCCCAAAGGGCTTCAGATCTGTTATACTTTAATCTAATGCCTTACTGTCATTTGGTCCCATTTCAGATACAGAACAATGTGCTTCCTTCACCCCCAATGTTTTTAGGGATGCTCACTAGTAGTGGAGGGAGAACATTACTCATGTCATACAATCCTCTGAAATGACAATTACTGTCTCTGTGTACTGCCTTCCCCACCCCCTGACTTCATGCTCCTCTCTTCTGTGGTCTCAACATGCATGAGCTCTGCCATGTGTGCTTTCTTCCTTAGACTCTCCTCATATAAGGCTGCTTGTTTTCATTTTGCTATGTGCTTTAAAACAGGATGTATAAAATAGTGCGTTACTAGGGAAATAAATGGATTACTAATTAAAGTAAGTGTGCCAATAAGTCAGAAATAAAAAACAGCCTGGAAAAAAAAGATTCAGGAGCAGCGAGTTAAAGAGACAGTGTGGAGCGATTGGAATCAGGTGACAGTTATGCCTCTGCAGGCAGGTAGCCCTCCTCCCCCCATCAATGACGGTAATGGGCAGCAGCTCCCATCAGAATCTGAAATAAATGGAGAACGTAGGAATGAGCTTGAACCGAACTGGCCAGGAGAATTAGAACAGATGGGTAAGGTGGCAGGTGGCTCAAGGACACACACCCTGCACCAAGATACTGCGCTGTGCCTGGGAGCCCAGTGCACTTTGTTCGTATTCCCTATGCCCTATACCAGGGACACAGTACGGGAACACCCTGCCCTGGGGCCAGCCCAGACTCTGAGCACAAAGAGCCGAAATGCAGGCAGAACACTGGCGTCCCCACTTTCCTGGCACGATCAGGGCTGTTGGTGTGCACGCCTGCCCCAGGCTACTGCACCAACCCTTACAAGGGGCCACAGCTTAAGGCCATCCTGGCCCGGATGAATCCCAGCCTGAGCCTCTGCCTATGCAAGACCAACAACAAGGAGGTGGGCGTGCAGGTGAGCCCATGGGTGGACAGGTCTGTTCAGGGCTCTCTGGAGCTCTGAAACCTTTGCAGTTGCTCCCCTTGAGACAACACAGGCCTCAGGGCAGCCCTCCCAGCCTTTGGCTTCTGTTCTGCAGTGATGGGCTGCCGGGGCTTGTCCTGGACATGGAAGGACTGGGAGGATGAGGGGACCAAGTTGCTTTCAGGTCCCGAGGAGGTCAGCCAGCAGTAGCTGTCGGCACCATGCCAGAGGTGCAGAAGAAGTCGGAGGAAGAAGATGCCCAGAGTCCCAGGGAAAGGGAGAGCCATTAGGCCCAGGAGACTTCACTGTCCAGCTCAGGAAACCTTGCTTCCAGGTGCACTTCCTCTCCTTTGTCCCTGTCTTTGAGTCCCAGCCTCGCTTTCCTCTTGTCCATTCCTGGGATAATGGGAGCAAAGCCTTCCCCTCTTCCTCAGATGAAGGAGGATGCTCTGAAAACATATGTGTACATGACCTGCATGTTTTGTCAGTTAGTAAAGTAAGGTGCCAGCTGTAATCACATGGGAACGAAAAGTCTGGTAACCACTGCCATTGGTAATGAGGAGACAAAGAAGAGTTTCAAATCTGTCAAATGTGTGATCCAATTTTCATTTGAGGCAGATGGCTAGTAGCATTGTGGAAAATGAGTTGGAGAAGCATGAGATGGCAACAAGAAGAATCTCAGTAATCCTTTAGAGATGAGAGGCTAAATGATTGTAGTAACCTTGAGAACAGCTGTAAATGAGGTTTAAGGGGCTTTTTACATTTCATATACAAAGCCACAAGCAAAGAAGGATCTAGCTTTCTCCACCCAAGATAATAAAAGGCTTTTCTTCTTTCTTTGCAGTTTTTGGTACAGAAACAGGGGCATTTTCACTGTAAAGATTGTACGACCCGATGGGAGAGTGCTTACATGTGGTGCATTTCTAAAACTAACAAGAGGAGCCAAATGAGTGTGATGTGGAGGAGGATGGGGCAGCACAGATGTTGAGTGGAGAATGAAAGTGTTTCCTAATGGCGTCTGACTGAGTGCCATCTAACTCACCTTGGCATCCTCAGTGCTGGGCACATCATATTTGTTCAGCAAAAGTGTGGGTTAAACTAGACAGTCCATGTGTGTGCCAGAGGCTGCTGAAGCATGGCCTGGTGTTCTCTTGGGTTCAAGAGTGCCGTTGGACAAAATGTCAGTTTATTTAGATGAACTTGTGTTGTGTATGTACAATGGAACTTTATCACCTTAGTTGATGTATTTGAATGAGTTCGGGCCTCAGGCTAGGACATTTCTACAGTGTGTCTAAGAGGTGGGGCAAAAGAGACATTTTTCAAATAAATTTATTTCAATTCATTTCGAGTATCGGTTAGATATCTATATTGTTCATAAAAATATTTCTCCAAGTGTTCCCTCCCTTCCCGGCCCTCCACTTAGCAATCGACTTAATGCTAACTGCATTCCCTGTGCCATGCAAAAGAGAAATTATTATAAAGGATAGCCTGTTGGATTATTTTAGGCTAAGCAGCCTTAATTTGAATATTTGTGAACTTATTGAGATTGGGCAAGACTTCCCAATCTGCATTTCCCCATTTTTTGGAGTAGATTCTGAACTCCGTAGACTCTAGTTTCAGTGTGAGACCAGTCAGCCAGAGCCAAGCAGCTTCTCCCTCTCTTCACTGAGTATATGCACTTTCTTGAGTGTGTAACATTTTACACCTGGTCTGTTTCATTAAATTCTACAAACACCGGAGTTTGAGTCAACTGTGCTGTTGTGTTTTTAGATACTACATTTTCAGCTAAAGGATGGTAGAGGGAGAGGAATGCTAAGAATGAATGAGAACATGACTTTCACACTAGCCATTTACTGGACACTGGAAGTAAATGGATTTTTAAACTAAACTAGGATAACTCTCTCTTTCGAGAATAAAAAAATGTGTCTAATTTCAATACTTCAAGACAATGGAGTACCAAAAAGAAGACATAGAATTCATCCTTAAAAAATTTGTTCAGATAGGAGTGATGAATACAGGATGCGATTTGGTGACAAGTGCAATGAATGGTACCCATGGTATGGATGTGGTTCAGAAATAACACAAAAGTGGGATCACTAATCCTGTGGAGTTGAAGAGAGGACAGGTGGTGGAGGGGCTCAGGGCATCTCGTTGTCCAAGCGGGACTTGAAAGGCTAAATTAGAGGATCTCAGCAGTAAGGCAGGGTGGATGTGTGCACAGGGCAATGCTCAAAGCCTAGCATTCATGTGGTTGGGTGGGTAACTGTGGGTGATTTGAAGATCAAAGTGGGAAATCCTGGGAATAAATTAAAGCAGGTGCTTAAAAAAAAAAAAAACAGAAGAAAGAACAAGGCCAACAGTTTGGCCTGTACCATAGTGAACTGACAGCTGCTTCCCATTGAAGTCTTCATGTGCATTGTTGGGTAGTCATCAGAATTACAGAGAAGGTCAGGAGTAGGATCGCAATCTTACAAGTAAGGCAAATGAAATTCAAAGAGTAAGAAAAAGTAACGATTGCACCAGAAGCGCTTACGACCTCAGGGTAGAGGTTGGGCAAAAGCAAGTGACAGGTGAAGGAACAGGCTACTTAGGAACTGGGAGCCCAGGGTCCATGTCAACTTGAATTAAAGAAAGACAAGTTTCTTTTTAGGTTGAGTTTTCACCCTTACCAAGTAGAAGCCATAAAGTGTCAGGTAAGCCTGTGGAACACTTCCATTGTGTCTCTAAGGTCTCCATTCTCAATATGAAGTTTCTGTGGCATAACATTAGTGTTTGATAGACTTGAATATCTATGTGGAGGTTTTGATTTTCTGTGCTTTTATTTTTATAATAATTGAGGAAAAACAAGTTCTGGGTTTTTTTGGAGGGGGGATGGGAGAAAAATTAATTGAAGTTACCTTAGGGGGTGGATTTATGTAGTGGTGTATGTTTTTCTTCAAACACTCAGTGTATAGTTTGGATGTCATAATTTAATAGGTAAACTTTATTAAGCTTTTATTATATGCCACACTCTGGGCTAGGGGCTTTATGTGCACTATCTACTATAATCTAAGTTTTTAGGTTGATGTTATCCTCACGTTACAGAGCAGAAAAGTTCAGTAAGACAACAATTTGGTCAAGTGAAACAGTAATGTCATTTTGTCTTTTTGAAAAAATGACTTCCAGTTTTCTGCTGGAAATATCAGTCTTACTCTCTTAAAATCTTTATCAGATGAGCCATTAACTTAATCCCCTGTGATTCTGTTGGTAGCCTCTTCATTTTCTTGGTATTTCAATGTGATCTGTCTCCTCATATACCTGATTATCTCTGATTAAGTGAAAGATATTACATATGAACAATTATGTTGATAATGGAGTCCTAGACTAGTATCTTCTACAGAAGATTTGCTTCTGCCAGGTGATGGGAAACCTCACCATTTCAGTTGAGTTGATGTTTTGAATCTGGGCTTTGAAATATGTGAAGCCTGGTCAATTTTTGGTTCATCCTCATCCATGGGGTATAGTTTTTCTGGGTCCCAACTCAAAAATTGAGTGGTCTTCCAAGTTTTTCCTTTTTTCATATTTAAAATGGTTACGAAGTCTTATCAACTTGTTAGTCATTTGAAGTTTCCTACTGTCTTTCTCCCAGAATTGGCAGGTAATATTAGAGAAAAAAAAAAAACGAAAAATGTCAGACTCTCTATTTTTTTCTCTCTAATGATTTGACAATTCTCTAATGACTTTAAATAGTTTCTTTAAGAAATGATTATTTAGCTCAGTTTTTTTCAGTTGTCCTAAGTAGGCTTGTTCAAATGTACATAATTCATCATTGCCAGAAACAAAACTACCTTTAGAATAAGCCCCGATTTTTTTTCCCCAAGCCTTTCTCCCTTATAAGGGTATTATGAGAATCAAATTAATCTATGTAAAGTGCTGGATAGAACGATTCATAAAGAAAGCACCATGTGAGTACTGGGTATTAGAATTTTCTTATGAGGGCACATGCTTAAGAGTAGGTGGGTGGAAGATAGACATTTAGTACAGCATCTAATAAATCACATTTTCATTGTGGAAAAGGAAAAGGCCTATTTTCATAATTTAGAAGGAAAACCTGGACTTTCTCTGTTTGACTACAGATACAGAAAATGGAGCCAACATTATCAACCTCGGTGACGAACGGGATTGAGAGTGCAGGCAGGTGGGGAATTTCACCACACTCCATGCAGAGTGGTCTTGATCAGAAGATAGAATAATGGTTAAAAAGAACCTAAGTTCTAGTAATGAGAAGGCATGTCCAGAACAGAAAACCCAGCTTCCTCTAGAACAGACATCCTTCTCAGTGATGTGACCAGAGTTATCTTGAGATTTTGCCAGGAGTTTGCTGGAGGACAAAATGCTGCTGGTTGAGGGCCGCTGGTGAGTGCTGGTGTTTTTGGGTGTCTGTGTAGGTGGCTGAATCACTTACTGCTCACCTACTGCTCCTCAGCCTCCTCTCCGGGTAGCATGTGAAGATCTGTGTGGTGAAGCCCTCTGCAGTACTTCTGTGTCATCTTAGCTCAGCGACACTCTTCCAATCATCTCTGATCATTCATCTTGACAGATGTACATCATCTAATGGAATGCGAGTGTTTTTGTGCGACTTGGCCTTCTCACAGGATACAAAGCAGGGCAAAGATAGCCGGGTGGGGGTTGTGGGGAAAAGGACCTTGCTTTGTGAGTTACATTTGAAACACTAATTGGATCACATAGTGTCCACATTGTTTCTTGTTTTCTAAGGACCTGATCACAGTCCCATTGTTCCTGTCCTCAGAAGAAAAGAAACATGGATCTAAGGAGGCCTCACCGGTTAGAGCTGTGTGGCCGCTGCAAGGACAAGAGGTTCTCCTGTGGCAACATTTACAGCATTAAATACATCATGTGACAGGCAGTGCGGCTTGAGCAGCTCATCTTGACGCCTCTAGTCACTTACTATGGTGGTCCCTTTTTGAACCTCAGCTCTGAACTGGCTGGGAAAATGCATTAGGCTTTTGTACTTTTTGTACATCGTTTAACAATTGTACGGTGTGAATAGAATCAAATAAATCCATGTCCAATAGACCATGAAGGCACATGAATTGGTGGCTTCAGGGTAAAAATGTCAACGTGCCTTGGGAAATGATAGGGCCATCACTTTCATGAAGGCAACAATGAAGAGGAACAATATTTACTTGATGGATGTTTCTATGCTGGATGGCCTAAGCTCTGCGTATCTAGAGACGATAAAAGGCAGGGCCTTGCCTCTGAGGATACACCATAGTGAGATTTAGTAAGGACCAGGAGTCATCACAAATCATCAGAGTAGTCATCAGAAGCAGAAAATTTCATGCCTTTCCTGGTAGTCGAGGAGAGGGAGACCAAATCTGTTATGTGTCGTCATCTAGCTAGCTTCCCATTTTACTGTAAAAGGAAAATCACTGCTCCCACTCGGGCCAATGACCCCACGTCACCCCACCCCTTCTACCTATTCAGAGGCTCCGATCCTGCACAACTGTCCTCTCCCCACTGCACTGTTGTCTTCTCCCTAGTGCATTATCCCCATGGATACAAAGACCCACTCAGCACCAATTCTTTCCCGAAGTTCCTCTCTCCCTGTCACCAATTTCTATGTGGCCCTTCCACGTTATGCTAAAAACATGAAGACTCTTGGATTGATTTATCAACGGATTATAAAGCAAAGTCAGCTGAGGAAGTGAGGAAGGGAAAAACGGTCATCCAAGATACTGGGATTCCGAAATTATCAGGGAGATACAATTGATCTGGCACTGAGAGCTTGTATTGAAATTTCGCCTTTTGGAAATGCACTTGGTGGCAGTTGTGTTCCTGTCATGTCACACTAAAGCAGATGCAAAAGCAGTGAATCTCATGTTTAGCAAACTGAGTAAGATGGAGGAAATTTGTGAATATCAGCAAGAAAGTGATGAAAGTCCCTGGAATTTGTTTTGGGTTCAAATAATTTTTTCCTATCTTTTTAAATCAGATTTATTTGGGGTGACATTGGCTCAGAACACATATACATCTCTGGTCTACAATTTTATAATATAACATCTGTATGCTCTATTGTGTAGTCACCTTTCAACGTCTCCTTCCGTCACTATCCTTTGACCCGCTTTCTCTCTTTGCCCTCCCCCACCCCTGTAGTAACTACCATTCCATTGTCTCTCTGAGTTTGTTTTTGTTTTGTTTGTTCATTGGACGCAGCAAGATCCATCCATGATGTTGCAAATAGCTATCCATGATCTCTCTATGCTGGTGCAAATGGCAATATTTCATCTTTTTGGTGTTAATGTGTGAGCTGAGTAGTAGTCTGTTGTACTTATCCCATCATCTGTCGAAGGACACTGAAGTTGGTTCTGTGACTTGGTTATTGTAAATGATGCTGCAGTGGACATACAGGGGTACATATTTATAAATGTTTTCAAAATGTTGGAGTAAATACCCAGAAGAGGGATTTATGGGTCAGGTGGTAGTTCTTTAATTTTTAAGTTTTTTTTTTTAATTAAAACTATTGGGGTGGCATTGGTTTACAAATCCCTATAGGTTTCAAGTGTATAATTAAATAATACATCATCCATATATTACATTGTGTGTTCACCCAAAGTTAAGTTTCCTTCTGCTACCATATATTTGACCTCCTTCACCCCTATCTACCTCCTTCTCCCCTCTTCCCTCAGGTAACCACTAATCTACGATTTCCATGACTCTGTTTGTCATGTTTATTGCTTTGAGTTTTATGTCCTGCATACAAGTGAAATCATAGAGTTCTCAACCTTTTTTGTCTGACTTCTTTTGCTTAGCTAGATAAATCACAAGATGCAATCATGTTGTGATTTCTAGTGTTTTATCCTTTCTGATGGCTCAGTAATATTCTTTGAGACATATAGCACATCATCTTTATCCAATTATCTATCATAGGACACTTTGGTTGTTTCTGTGGCCTTGCCATTGTGAGTAATGCTGCTGTGAACATTGGGGTGCACACATCAATGTAGATAAATGTTTTCAAGGTTTTTCTTGGATAAAAAAAAGCAGCAGAGGGATTGCTGAGTCATATGGTAATCCTATTAGTTTTTGAGTAAACACCAAACTGTTTTCTTCAGGGCACTTGTTATTACTTGCCCTGTTGATGAAAGTCATTCTAACAGGTGTGAGATGGCTTGCCATTGTTGTTTTGATCTCCGTTTCCATAACAGCTAGTGAAGCTGAGCATCTTTTCATATGCCTGTTGGCAATTTCCATGTCTTCTTGGGAGAACTGTCTATTCAGGTCCACTGCCCATTTTTTAATTGGATTGCTTGCTATTTTATTGTTGAGTTGTATGTTGTATAAGTTCTTTGTATATTTTGAATATGAGGCCCTTATTGGAGGTGTTGTTTGCAAATCTCTTCTTCCATTTGGATGTTTGCCTCTTTTGTCTTGTCGAAGGTTTCTTTTGCAATGCAGAGGATTTACAGTTTGATGTAGCCCCATTATTTACTTATTTGCTTGTTTGTTTGTTTGTTTTTGCTTTTCTCTTGCCTTTGAGATCAAATTCCTGAAATCTTCTTTAAGCCCAAGTTCCCTGAGTTGACTTGCTATGTTTTCTTCTATGCAGTATATAGTTTCAGTACTATATTCTGGTCTCTGAAACATTTTTAGTTAATTTTGGTATATGGTGACAGAAATCTAGTTTCATTCTTTTTCATGTGGTTTCTCACTTTTTCCAGGAACATTTATTAAAGAGACTTTTCTCCACTCTATTTTTTTTGGCAATTCTGTCAAAAATTATTTGCCCATATATGTGGGGGTTTGCTTCTGGACTCTCAATTCTGTTCCATCGGTCTGTGTGTCTATTTTCTGCCTATATCATGATGTTTTGTTTGTCACTTTGTAGTACAATCTGAGTCAGAAAGAGTGATGCCTCCAGCTTTGTTTTCTTTCTCAAGATTGCTTTGGCTATTTGGGTGTGCATGAGCGTGTGCGTGTGCATGTGTGTGTGTGTGTGTGTGTGTCCATGTGTGTGTGTGTATGTGTCTCCAGATACATTTGATGATATTTTTGTTCTTTTTCTTTAAAAAATACCATTGGGATTTCTATGCAGATTTTATGAAATCTGTATACTGCTTTGGGTATTATGATGATTTTCACTGTTGATTCTTGCAATCTATTTGAGTTTTCTTCAATTTATTTAAAAATGCCTTATAGTTTTCAGTGTATAGGTCCTTCAAATGCTTTGTTAGGTTTATTTCTAGATATTTTATTCTTTTTCTTGCAATTGTATAATAAAATTTTTTTCATTTTCTGAAAATTCATTTTTAGTGTACAGGAATGCTATGGGTTTTTGTATATTGATTTTGTATTCCAAAACTTTATGGTATTTGCCTATTGTTTCTTACAGGTTTTTAGTGGAGTCTTTGGGGTTTTCTCTATAGAGACTCATGTGATTTGCCTTCTTCATTCCCATATTGAATGCTTTTTATTTCTTTTTCCCAATTGGTCTAGCTAGGACTTCCAACACTATATTGAATAGCAGTAATGATACTGGACAGCCTTGTCTGGTTCCAGATCTTAGAGGGAAGGTTTTGAGTTTTTCACCATAAAGTATGAGGTTGGCTGAGGGTTTGTCATACATGCTCTTTATTATGTTGAGGTACTTCTATGTCCCTGTTATTTATTAAGTGTCTTAATCATAAAAAGATGTGGTATCTTGTCAAATGTTTTTTTACATCTATTCATATGATCATATGATTTTTCTTCTGTATTTTATGTGGCATGTCATATTAATTGATTCGCATATATTAAATAATCCTTCTTATGCCCCTAGAATGAAGCCTACTTCATCATGATGTATAATGTTTTAAATTTATTGTTGTATTCAATTTGCTAGTATTTTGTTAGGATTTTTGCATATGTGTTCATGAGAAACATTCGACTATATTTTTCTTTTCTTTTTGTTATCTTTACCAGGTTATGGTATCAGAGTAATGTGGTCCTCATAAAATGTGTTAGGAAGTATTGCCTCTTTAATTTTTTGGAATATTTGGAGAACAGGAATGAAATTTTCTTTCAATATTTGGCAGAATTCACTCGTGAAGCCCTCTGGTTCTGGACTTTTACTTTTTGAGAGGGTTTTGCTGGTTTTTTTTTTTTTTTTTATTGACATGCCATTGGGCTATTTAGATTTTCTAGTTTCATGATTCAGTCTAAGAAATTTATATATGCCTAAGAACTTGGCCATATTTTCTATGTTATTGCTTTGATGTTATCTAATCTTTCATAGTATTCTTGTATGATCCTTTGTATTTCGGTAGTGTATATCAAACCTTTCATTTTTGATTTTATTTGTATCTGTTCTCTCTTCTTTTTCTTTTTTCTTTTTGACCTTTAAGCCTCCTGGATTTCTGCTTCTGGGATAAAAATGCCCTCTATTTCCTGGGGAGAGCTGTATGTCTCCTCTGTGACCAGGTCACCTGAGTCCAGGGCTGCACCCTGTGGGAGAATGTGAAGGGCGATGGGGAGCCAAGCCTTGGAAAGCCCAGGAAATCCTGGTGCTGCCCTGACAGTCAGAAGCAGTGCTGCATGGCTTCCTTTCAGATCGGCTCAAGTGCACAGAGTTCACGTGGATTGGGGGGCCAACAACGTGCACGCGCGTGTTTGTCCATCTGTCTGTTTGTCCTTCAACTTTCCAGTGTTGCTGGCCTCCAGGCTTTGGTTTTCTAGCGTCTGTGCATTAGGGCCTGTTGCCAGGCCCCCTGCAGTGTGTGTGCCTCTGGCCTGCTGCTGCAGTTTCCCTGTGGCTTACTGCTAGCTTTGGCTGGGAGGGAGGCAGCCAGACTCCGACTCATCGTTCTGCCTGGCAATGACAGATGCTGACACATAGCTGTTAACACTCAATATTCGTTCTTTGCCCCGATCACTGCCCTCTGCTGTGCGGAAACCCTGATCACTCAGTCCGGGCTGTGCGGGGCTTCGATGAGATAACAGATGGCAGGGTTTTTGGGCTGTGTTCTGCAGCGCTTGTCCCCGTTTCCTTTTCCTTTCCCCCTCCCTTCCTCTGCCTTCAGATGCTCTGAGCGCTCATCTCAGATGTGCTTGTGTGCAGGCTGTGTATTATCTGCTGAACTGTAGCTCTTCCCATTGTCATAACTTCAAGGGGAGAGATGTGGAGGTCCCTATACTTCCTAGCTTCTCACGACACTCTTAGTTTTTTGAGGAACTTTCACACTATTATTCATAGTGGCTGTACCAAATGTGCGATTTCACCAGCAGTGTCTGAGGATCCCTTTCCTCCACATCCTTTCCAGCATTTGCTACATATTTTCTTATCGGTAATAGCCATTTGAACGGGTGTGAAGTGCCATCTCATTGTGGTTTTGGTTGCATTTCCCTTATAACTGGTGAAGTGGAGCATCTTTAAAAAATTTTATTTTTCACAGTTGACTTACTATATTATATTAGTTTTAGGTGTACAGAATATTAATAAGACACCTATATAATGTATGAAATAACCACCCTGATAAATCTGTTACCCATATGACACTATACATAGTTAGTGCAATATTATCAACTATATTCCCTATGCTGTACTTGACATGCCCGTGACTTTTTATAACTACCAATTTATACATCTTAAACCCTTCCTCCTTTTCACACTTTCCAAATCCCTTCCCCTCTGGCAACCATGGATGAATAGCAGAGTTTCTTTGTGTATCTATGTGTTTGTGATTGTTTTGTTTGCTTATGTTCTTTTTTAGATTTCTCATATGGTCTTTGTCGTTGTCTGCCTAGTTATTTCACTCAGCATAATACCTTTCTGGTCCACCATGTTGTCACAAATGGAAAATTTTCTTCTTTTCTATGGCAGAGTAATATTCTATTGTATATGCTTATCACATCTTCTTCATCCAATTATCTCTAGGTAGGCACTTAGGTTGCTTCTCTATATCACTATTGTAAACAATGCTGCAGTGAAACTAGGGGTGCATTGTCTTTTCAAATTAGTGTTTCAAAAATCTTTGGGCAAATACCCAGAAGTAAAATTACTAGATCATATGCTATTGAATAAATTGTTTTACCACTTTGTAGTGTCTTGCCTTCTTTGTCATATTAAGTAAATATATAGGCATGGGTTTATTTCTTGGCTCTCTATTCTGTTCCATTGAGTTATATGTCTGTTTTTATGGCAGTATCATGCAAAATTTTTTAAGAACAATGTTTATTGCAACCAGAGGCTTTTATCATCAGTACATGGTTGGTTCAGACTGCAATTTCTTGCACAAAATCAGGATGGTGATGTCTTATTTCTGTTAACACCTCTGATTTATATGGAGCTATTTTGAAAGGGCCCTTTTTGGATTAATCTGAATTTGAATAATGAAACAACAAACATGGCTGTCAAAGGAAAATAATTTGTTCACTAAATTGCTACAAAATAATCTTGAAGTAATTCTAATAAGTTGAACTCAGACTTCAGATCAACATATTTCCAAAGCAGGAAGGAGTCGAGGCCCCACAAATGGGCCTTGGAACTCTGGATGAGAACAGTCCATGTTGAATTGAGGCTCTAGAAACACCTCCTTCCACACTTTAGGGAAGAGGATGTGTCTAGAAAGACCTGTGTTCCTAAATGACCTGAGGCAACACAGTGCTTTTTAATAAAATCCACCTTATACATATGCATATATATGCATATATATATACATATACATATATGTATATATGTATATGCATGTATATGAGAGCTCGGGTATAACTCACTCATTTCGCGTCTATTGTGAGCACAAAGTGCACTCTTCCAAAAATCTTGTCACTTACGGCAATTTCACAGAATTCCAAAGAGCTTGGGGTTCTGTAGGAATGTCAGTCATCTATGGCTGATGGTTCAGAATGTTTGAAAAGCACTCACTGTCACCCACAGTTCAGTGGGTTACACACTGTGTCTCAAGACTCTATATCCTCATGCAGAATTCACAGCCTTTCAAAGACTGCATGTGCATAAATCTTTCGGCCCACCCTTCCTTCGTTTCTCGCAGTCCTCCATCTTTCTCGGGGAAGATGCCCAAATTGTATTTTTCAGCTGTTGAATAGAGATAAGTTCTGGGAGACGTCAGAGAATGGTGTTTCTGAATTCTGACTCTCTCACTTTTGAGCTGGGTGTTCACGTCTCTGTAACTAGTTTAATTTTTTTGAATGAGAATAAAGAGATGACCTCGATCCACCTGCTGAGGCAGAACGTCAAGGGAGCCCAAGATGTTGGCTCTATTCCAGATATCTGATTTCCCATTTAAAAAGCAGGAAGAAATATAGGCCTCAAGAAAGGGAATTTGGACCCGTGGATGAGAAGTATCCAAGTTGAATTGTTGTTCTGGAAACAGCTTTATCGACATTCGTGGGAGGAGGATGTGCCTAGAAAAGCCTTCTTCCCAGATGTTCTGAGAAAATACACTGTATTTGAAAAAAATAACATATACACACACATTATATATATAGTGTGTGTGTGTTAGTCTGTGTGTGTGTATATATGCATACATATACATACACACATACATACAGAGATGTGTATATATTCATTTTTATGCATATGTATATACATGTGTGTGTGTATATACACATATATATACACACACATACACACACACATGTATAAAGGAAGTCTTCAGAAACACATTTCATTGCCCTGTGTTCTGAGCAAAAAGTGCATCCTTTTGAGAAATTTTTTTTGTGCCAAATGGCCAGGCTTCTGAGTGACTTGGGGCTCAGTGGGGAGTATTCAGTCATCTGTGGCTACTTGGGTACAGAATTTGGGAATCACTGACTGTCACATTGAGCTCCTTGGGGTATTCACTCTGTATCATTACTTTCATATCCTCATTCTGAAGTCACAGACACCCATAGAGCCCGTACTCAGGGATGCTTGGCTCACCCTTCTTTTGTGCCATCCTCCCCTCTTCTATTTCAAGGAAGACGCGCAAATAGCATGCTCGCACTATTGGAAAGGGTTCAGTTTAGGCAGACGTCAGAATACTGCAGTTCTGAATTCCGACTCTATCACTTGTTCACTAAATGATCCTCTCTCTGTGTGTTAGTTTGCTTTTTTTGAATGAGTGTAAAAGGACCACCATGACCAGCTGAGGAAGAAAGGTGAAGGAGCTGAAGATGTTGGCACCAATGCAGACGTCTGATTTCAAATTAAAAAAGCAAGTCCCTGAAGAGGCTTTACGAATGGGTCTGTGGACCTCTGTATGAGAAGGGTCCATGTTGAATTGTGGCACTAGAAACACCTATGTCCACACTCCCAGGAAGAGGATGTGCCTTTAAAGACCTGTCATCCCTCAAATTTCTGGAAACAACACAGTATTTTCTTTTTGACAGTCCACCATGTATTGATATGCATCTACATTCATATGTATACATATGGTATATATGTTGCAGCCCTGGAATAACATACTCTATTCCTGTGATTAAGAGCTGATAATCATTCTGACAGGTGTAAGATCATATCTCCTTGTGGTGGAATTTGCATCTCTCACCTTGGCCACCTTGGTTGTATTTTCCTAGTTGTGTTGGGCCTGTGAATATCCTATTTGCAGAAATGTCAGTTCATGTCCTCTGGCCCCTTTCAACATGATTCTTTGGCTACTGTTAAATGATATGTGTTCTTTTGGTAGTGTGAATCCTAAGTGCTTCAGAGCGGTGTGATTTGTGACTATCCTCACTTCGTTGTAGATACGTATGTAGATATTTTGTTTGCCATGTAGTGCTGTTCACATAGATGCAGCCCCGTTTTTTTTCTTTTATTTCTTCAGTTGCCGAAACTTGTCGAGTCGGATCCAGTGAGACTTTGCTCAGAAAAATGCCAAAGAGTTTACAGCCTGTGTTTTCTTTTAGGAGTTGTGCGGTTGTCGGTCTTCAGTTGAAGTCTGTCGTCCACTTCAACTCATTTGTGTATGTCCTGTAAAAGTTTGTTCCATTTTTTTCTCTCTTTTTTCATGGGAGTGTCTTCTTTTTGCAGCCACTCTCCTCGAAATGGCTGTCTTTACCGTCTCCTTCTATTACACATGGTACGTTCTTATGTCCTTTGTCTGATTGGTGAACCTTGGAGTTGTGGGTTTTTTTGTGGTCCCTTTTTTTTACATTGAGATAGCCTTGGCTATTTTGGTGGCTTTATCCCATCGAGACATCTATGAATAGATGTCTCGATGGGATAAAGCCGGCCAGGAATGTCTCTTTATCTGTTTCTTTGACATTACCGTGCTATTTTGGTGATGGCAGTTTTGTCATGCGTTTGGAATTTGGGAGTTTGATGAATTTATTCATTCGTTCATACTTTCTGGAGATTTCCATGCTGTGTCAGGACCTTTGGTGGTTTCGTCTAAGTTGTCGGACTCTGTTCCATTTCTGAGAAGAAGGCTATCACTATTGGGGAAGGGGGAGTTCCCTGATACTTGAAACAGCTCAGGGTGGTGAGGACGTTTCAAGAACGTGAGTCCTTCCTGGTGCGTAGAAACCGGAGAAGACTCTTGCTGTGCCGTTAGTCTTCTGAAGCTGATTGCAACATCCTCTGTGGTTTGATGCTAGTCATTTCTGGGCAGCGTTTTATGTGTGTTAATTAAGAGTGTTTATTTTGCTACTTGGTGGTGACTTGTTCTCATACTATCAACTCGGTCTATCTGGTCTCATCTGTCATCGAACAGTGTTGTTTTCCAGTTGCTTTTCTGTCTGGATGGTCAGTCTACTGAGGTCAAAGGAGTGTTCAAATCCTTCACTGTAAGTGTCTTATGGTGGCTCCCTTTTTGGCGGTCAGTCAGGAGGTTCTTTTCTTAGGTTCTCCACTGTTGGGTGCATCATCATTTCCATGCCTGCTATCTCGTGGAGTGATAACTTTATTGTGATGAAATGTCTCTATTTTCTTCATTGCTCTCATCGTTTTCAGCCATTGCTTGATTTTCAATTTCGTCGAAGGCAAATGTCGCTTTTTCTGCTGTTTTGTTTCCACTCTCATGAAACATCTTTTCCCATCTTCTTCCTTCCATACTGTACACATCCGACAATGAGTCATGCATCTCCTTTCTGCAGGGTGTCTTGTTTTCTGTTGCCAAGAGTTATAATGCCCCTGTTGTCTTTTCCCTTTGCAGTATGATGATCTTTAACAACAACAGTGTACCTCTAATGTTCTTTGATATTAGCTCTTGATGGACCACGTAGGAGTTGGACACTGATACAATCTGTGCAATAAGGCCCACAATTGGTCTGGTACTCAGCTGACACTAGGCATAGTCTTCTCAGTAGCATTTCCTGTACTATCAATGGCAGATTTTACATCTCCATGATTACTGCAGCATTACCACTTTGTACGCCTCAATTCTTTTACCTCTTTCACTGGAGCCCCCACACCCCGCAAACCCATCTTTTCCTCCAAACATCAGTTGGTTTTTCATTGTCAGTTAGTCTGTATCTCTCTTGTTCTTTGATTTAGTTTTAGTTACAAGGCACAATGAGGGAACTCGCATGGAGTATGTGTATTGCTCAGTTCGCCTTATTTTGTTGAGCGTATTCCTCTCTCGAGATTTTCTCACCATGTCGCCATTTGGGAGATTTTGTTCTTCCTTGGCCAGAGAGTATTCCATCGTACATATGATCCATGTCCTCTTCATGCAGCCGTTTCCCCATTTCTGCTGAGGTTGCTTTGATGTCTGGGCCATTATAGAGAGTGCTGTGGGGAACCTCAGGGTGCATATCTGTGTTTGCATTATGTTTTGCATGTCTTTGGATCAGTGCTTAGAGTTAGAATTGCCAGGTCACCATAGAGTTCACTTTCCAAGCGTTCATGGAACCTCCGATCTCTTTTCCATGTGGCGGCAGCAGTTCCCATGGCCAGCAATGGTGCGTGAGTGTTCTCTTTCTCCGCATTCTAGCCGATGCTGATGTTTGTCATTTGAGAGCTTATAGCTGTTCTGACAGGTGTGGGATTATAGGCTGGCCCCTTATTTCACATCTTCGCCCCACCTGACTTCAGTACTCTGTTCCCATTTCCATCCGCATTTTTCCTGCAGAAGTTTGCTGAATTAATGAATAACTATAAATATATAATGAGAAGAATCATTAATCATTTAATAATCTATAGTATGAATTGTTATTCTTTTCTTGGATTTTATATATTTCAACATGTGTGAAGCATCATAACGTCCAGGACAGTTTCAAATGCTTTTATGAGGATTCTTCAGTCTAACCCTCATTTAGGTGTCCAAGGTTGGAGCTGTTATTGGACCCATCTTCCAGGTTAGGAAACTTAGGCACAGAGAGAAGAAGTCTCTTTCCTAAGGTGCCACTGCTGGTAAGTGGTGAAGCCTGGGTGCGAATTCTGGCTTTTGCGCTGCTAAACCTGAACTCTCTGCCTGTCTGTGTCTCTGTCTCATCCCCTTCTCCAGTAATACCAGTCATGGACCCTCCAGCCAGCCGGCAGGTGGACCACGTCTTCTGATGTGTGGAGCACACTGTGCGGTGTGGGTGTGTGGGCAGGTGCTGGAGCTAAATGTGGAGGACTGCATGACAGCTGACCAGTGGTGGGGCAAGTTCGATGCCAGCTGTGATTGTTTCTACCTGGGTGGGCTCTCCTGTTCTCCCTGGGATCAGCTTCTACTAGAATATGAAGCCAACTGCATCCTGCCCACTGCCTCTTCTATTTAACCAGAAGCTCTAAGGTGGGGAGGGTTGTATGGCTCATCATTCAGACCAGAGTCACTAGAGTCAGAGAAAGTTAGAAGGCTCCAGTGTCTTGCCCTTTGGTGATCCAGATGGTCAGGTCTCAGGAAGGACTTTTCTCCAAACCTAGTCATCGAAGATTTGACTCACAAGATGAGGAACTTCAAACAGTTCAACATCTTCTGTCACATGTTGGAGTCAGCCCTAACCCAGGTAGGGACACGGTTTGGGCAGGGGGAAGTTACTGCACCCAGATTTTTTGGGGTAGGTTACCATCCAATGTCTACAAGACCCTTTGCCTTCTCTTTCACTGAGGGGCCGGGCTCACTTTTTTTTTTCCAAAATGTGAATGGCTTCTTCTGATTCTGAGAGTCATTCTCACGTATTAAAGTCAAATCACAGAGGAATAAATGTAAAGAAGAAAGAAAAAGTCACTCCACTCCTAATACTCTTTCCTGGCAATGCTTTGGAGGAAATCAGTCCAGTCATTTCTTCATTCTCTGTTCACGTGAGAAGGTGCGTGGGCGCATTTGCAGACCTAGAATTATGTGTAGTTGCTGTATTCCCTAAGGTATCCTTCAACCTGTTTCTAAAAGATTCAATAATATTTTATAAACATTTAGTTATGTCAGTGAATAGAGCCAATCATTTATTGCATTTCTTTACCATCTTCAGTGTATCAGGCACTATTGTCACCTCTGGGGATATGGCAGTGAATCAAAGATACAAAATCTCTGTCTTCTTGTAGGTGACGTTCTAGTGGGAGAGAAAATCATTTAGAAAGTATATAATGTCAAGTAGTTAAGGGGTTGATAGGAAAAAAAAAACTCGATTGGAACTTAGAGTGACAGAGTTGTTATTAGATGCCATTAGTGCATTCTTTCTCTGATATAAGAGAAAACATGCGCTTTGGCATTGTGAACCATAGTAATATGTGACTTAGAAACAGAGTCCCTAAGTATCTCCTTCCTGTGTCCCACCAACTGTTAGGGTTGAGAATCTATAGGCAAAATAGCATAATGGCCAAGAGCATGTACTAGGAATTCAGACTCATCACTGCTATGAGTCGGGAGCCGGGGCCAGTGACTTCCCCTCTGTGCCAGAGTAACCCTCTCTGTCATGTGTGGATGATAGAAGTCTGCGTGGTTTTTTTTTTGTTGTTTGTTTGTTTGTTTTGGGTTTTGTGTGTGTGTGTGTTGTGAAATTTAAAGGAGTTATGTGTTAAAAGCTTTGAATAATGCCTGGCTCATAATACTTGTTATACAAGTATCATCTGTTATTATTGTTGCTGTTGTCGTCAACATTTTGATTGTCATCCTCATTAGCATTTGCTTTGTATTGCATTGTTCCAACGCCTCATTACTTCCCTAACCCAGTGGTTCTCAATCTTTTATTATTTAGGCCTACAGCACCCAGTCTTCATAGGTCATCTCACATCCAAATACTAACCAGGCCAACACTGCTTAGCTTTGAGAGAGGATCAGGCACATTCAGGGTGGCATGGCAGATGAGATCAGGCATGTTCAGGGTGGCATGGCTGTAGATTCACACTTTTTGATCTCAAAATCTCTTTCTACTCTGAGAAATTATTGAGGACACCAAAGAGCGTTATTCATGTAGGATTTATCTATCAATCAATATTTGTTCGTCATATTAGAAATGCAGAGAAATTTAAAAATATCTTTGAGTTCATTTATAATAACAGAAATAAATCTGTTCCATATTAATATCAGTAACATTTTTATGAAAACTATATTCTCTAAAAAAGTTAGGAAGAAATGTAGCATCCTTTTCCATTTTTGCAAATCTCTTCAATGTCCGGCTTCATGGAAAACTCCTGGATTCTCACAATTTCTGCGTTTGGTCTGTTGTATGTTTTGGTTGAAGTCTATGCAGAATAATGTGCCTTACGAAGTTCTGTAGTAGAAAAGGAAGTTCTTCCATAACATTTTCAGAAAATCATTCACATCCTTCTTTGCTAACGCAGAAAAAAGGCGACAGGTGGTCATTATTTATGGGTCGGTTGCGATGTAGAATCTGAAACCACATCAAGGAACGTCGTGTACTGTTACGCTAAGATTTACTGCTGCATCTTGCACATCTTCTGCATCTTTTACCCATTTTATGGCATCACCTATGAGCTGCACTGACATTCCAAATGCCAACATATTTCATTTGACAGCATCAGAAAGTCGCATTTGTTAACATCCTCACAGACCTCACCAGGAAGGTCTTTTAACACTGAGAGGCTGTCAGGCACACGATGGGAGGTGGTTTTCCAAAATCGCAATGTTTGCTCTGACATGGGAATTTTATCATTGCCAAAAAAATACCGTTAGCTGTTTTTCTTGATGTGGCAGGCTCACAGTTCATTTTTGAGAAAATGCTTCCTAGACACCCAAGTCTGCATAACCCAAGTTTTGATTGGCAGTGATTCTTTCCAGTAAAAGTAGCATTCCATGGAAAAGTGGCCAGCTTAGCTTCAAACTCGATGACATATGTGCTTTTTATGAGATGACAGCCACGCTTTGGTGAGAAACAGGACACGCACTTCCCGTTATGTCACAGAGCAGTACAAAGCTGTGTGTGCAAGGGTTGAGGTTCTGTGAAATTAACAATTTTTAGAGTCACCAAGACTGTTCTCAGGTTTCACTTCCTGTGTTTCATCTGCCTGCCTATCATTTATTTATTTATTTGTTTGCTTCTGCCACCTGGCTCCCCACTGAGATTGCATGGCAGTGGAGAATATGATGACTGCCAGCACATTTAATGCCATCAACTGAATTTCCACTCACGGGCACCAGCGTATTGACCCATAACTTTTGCGCCATCAGTGCCAATGTCAATAAAGCAAAAAAGGCACATTACATCTTATTGTTATTATATAAATTGTTTTGACTTCTTGGACATTGTGAAAGGGTCCCAGGGGCAACAAGGGGTCTGCACACAACACTTGGAGAGTTATAGTTCTAGCCATCCCCAGTGGTGGAGGATTTCGGTTCTCTTCAGTTTCTCCCAGAAAACAGCCTCGTGCCAGCAACTTGTACAGGGCAATCTTGCTCCTGGGCTCTTGGAGGTGTTGCCTGGGCTTGTGGGTTGTGTCCTTTGGGTCTTGTCACAGCTCCTTCCATCCTCTCTCAACAAAGCAGAAGGCCGGCACCCTTGACCAGGTGACCTACACAGATCGGAAGTCCCTGTAGAACTGCAAGATGGAGGGCCGCCCAGGCCCCTAGTGGTCAAGATTCTCCCAGCTGAACTGCAAGTGCTACCTGATCCTCTTCTTCTCTGTGCACGTAGACAGCTGCGATGAGCGGCTGACTTAGCCTGATGCTGGTGGGCAGGTAGGAGAGGTTGGGTTAGACCACAGGAACTCCAAGTACCCAGGGCAAGGTGGGAACTTTGCTTCAGCCTTGCCTTTGGAATCTTCAGTGTTGAGCTTTGTATTATTTAATACTGTGTTTGGTGACAAGTGGCACAATATCATTACTAGTGCCTTACCCAAACCACAGTATATCGCTTAAGAAGGTGTCAAGGGAGGAGGTGGAAACTCAGTAATTGCATTAGGAATTCGGTCTCCTGTTTTTCCTTTGTTCTTTTATTTCATCATTTTTAATGTGTTGGATTTTCACTTCATCATTATCTCCTTCTCATCCAAAATAGCTGCTGGACCTCTAGGCATTGCGTCTGCATCACAGCAAGAGAAAGAGGAAGAGAGATGTGATTGTGTATTGTACCTATTGCTTTTATCAGAAAAACCAAAGTGTTCTCAGTAGCGTCCCAATAGTTTTCTATCATATACAGCCAGCAATGGTCACTTCCATAGTATTTGGCCAGAAAAAGACACATGCAAGGAATGCTGGACAAATGACTATCTGACTGTCTGGCCTTTAGCATGAGGCAGCAAGAGAGAAAGGCATTGAGATTGGCCATTGGTAACCGGGGACAATGTCTGTTCCCATTGTTAATAGCTCCCTGATTTTCTGGTTGAAAGATATCATGTTGCCAAGTGCTGTTTGATGAACAGTGCCCAGTACAGCACTTACTCAATATGCCCTACCTTTTGGCTCCCAATGGGGGACCCTTGCCACGCCTTCTAGAATCTCCTAACTCAAAGTGTCAGGGTTGGGCGTGGCTGCAAGAACATGACCCAGTGGTTCCACAATCACTCTATAAGAAAGTTGTAGGGGTGGTGACTGATTCAGGGGGTGAGGGGCGTGGGGACAGGGAGGGTCTGAAAGTTGCGTTTAGGACCTGAGCCCCAAGTAAGTTGAGGTGTCTGGAATGGTGTGTTTTCATGCTCTCAGGCTCTTGGGGTGTGATATTTCTCATCAGGGACCCTTGGCCTCTGAGATGCCATGGTTCTGAACCTCAGGATACACTACTGCAGCCCCTCTCGTCCCAGGGCAGCCGGACCCTGTGATCTTCCAAGGCATCATTCGCTCCCAGAAGGAGGACCTGGACTGCCTTTGGGGTCTGGCCACTGGGACCCTGGGGAAAGCCACAGCTCCGAGATCTGCCACCTGAAGGAGCAGTGAGTTTGGGACAGGGGGCAGATGGGGCTGGGGGAACATCACATCCTCATTTGTGGGCCTGGTGATTCTTAGCACTGCCAGGAGCCTGGCTGTTCCTCATCACCAGGTGTTTATTCTGAGGCACTCCCCTGTGCTCACCTCATGCTGTGTGGTGCTGAGAACCAAGTGTTCACCAAGATGATCCTGGCCCTGCCCTCCTGGGACTCCCAGTCTAGTGCAGGGGATGGATCTGTCTGCTGACAGTGAGGACTCAGAGTGGGCATGGTGAGGGGTCCCAGAAGTGGTCCTGACCCTGCCTCGGAAGCAGGGAGCCCAGGCAAAGGGGGTAGCACGTGCAAAGACAGGGCGGGCTGGGCGCTCTTCTCAGTGCCTCCACTGTGCTGGCCTCTCCCCAGCACCTCCTAGACATGGCCCTGAGGGTACCGCCAGCTGGTGTCACACCAGCACCTAAAAGTGTCATTGCAGTGGGAGATAGGGGTCATCGGGAATACCCTGGGGTGTAGGGTGCTGAGACCGCTGCCTGATGGGGTTAGGGGTGAATCATACAGAGGGGCGAGGAGGGTTTCTGGACAGAGGGAGCAGCACATGTGAGGCATCTTGTGAGGGTGGGGTGTGGTGAGCATGAGGGACCGGGAGAGGGAAGCCAAGATCAAAGGTTCTCCCACGCTGAGTGCCTGCGGTTTGGGGGGCTCAGTCTCCACATGGAGGGTTCCCACTCATTGAGGAGGGCTAAGTATATTTTTAGTAGTAGCAGCAATAATTAGTAATAATAATAATAACAACAATAATAATAATAATAATAATAATAATAATAATAATAAATATACCAAGAGCCAATGTTTGTGAACTTTTAGCTGTGTGCCAGGACTCTGCTCAGTGCTTTATCGTCTTAGTTGATTCGATCCTTACTGATCAGGCATTACCACGTCCCCATTTGTTAGAGGATGAAACAAAGGCACAGGGAAGTTAGAGGACTTGCTCAAGGTCAGTCCCAATGAGTAATATGGCCGGTGTAGACCTTGAACCCAGGCAGATGGTGCCACGCCCACCCAGGTTCCCTTAGCCGCTGTGTACAATGGGTCACTGCCAGCCCAGGACGGACTGCTCGGTGCTGACACGGGGGACCTGTCCTTAGCCATGCTACGACTGGAAGCCGCTGGGGCTGGGGAAGCCTGTGGGTCTCCCTGGAGAATCTCGGTAGAGTGCTGGGAGCATATCCTGCTTCACTCTCAGCTCAGCCTTACGTCTTCGCTCCAGTCTGGAAGGTGTGTGTGTGTGTGTGTGTGTGTGTGTGTGTGTGTGTGTGTGTGTGTGTGCATGTGTGTTTATCAGGCTGGTCACTCCGACATGCCCCCTGCCCTGAGATTCCCACAGCCAAATCCGGGCTGCTTTTTCTCTTCCCAGTCTGGAGCCTGGTAGTTGAGGAAGACTCCAGGATTCATTCATTCATTCATCCAACTTTTAATGAGTTCCTACTGTGTGCCAGGCATGCTGCCCAGCACCAGTTAATATTTTCTGGGCCCTTTCTCAG
The DNA here is from genome assembly GCA_030015415.1 of Cynopterus sphinx. Taxonomy (NCBI): domain Eukaryota; kingdom Metazoa; phylum Chordata; class Mammalia; order Chiroptera; family Pteropodidae; genus Cynopterus; species Cynopterus sphinx. The sequence goes on from JAKZJJ010000046.1 coordinate 182,978, forward strand.
TGCCAGACATGGCCTAAGCCCTTGTCCTAGAGTCCAACCTTCTCCGTTCAGGTCTTATTGTCACATCACTCCACAGAGATGCGAAGTGAAACACCCACAGTCTCCCAGGTCATCATCAGTGGGGCATCGCTGGATGCAGGCAGCTGATGGGAGAGCCCAGGTTCCTGCCCAAGGGCCACACAGCTGGGGCTAGTGATCCAGACAAAACACAGATCATCTATCTCCCTGTTGAATGCTGGGAGAAGACACACAGAATGCTGGAAAGCACAGAGCAGAGGGACACAACCGGGCCAGGCCAGGGCAGGCGGGCTTTCATGTGAGGTGATGTTTGAAGGATGAGCAGTCACTGGAGAATTCAAGGACGAATGAGCTGTCCTTGCAGGGAGTGGGAGGACAGCTACAAGGAGCCAAATGGAAAGCTCTTTGGAGAGCTTAGGGAGCCACAGATATATATATATATATATAAAATATTTTATTAGGAAAATTTTCAAGCACACACAGAAGTAGACAGTGTAATGTGCATGCGCTTGTGCCCAGCTTCAAATGTCCTCTAAGTTTTACCCATCTTGTTCCATCTGCACTCCCCACTCTTTCCTGAGAAGCAAATCTAAGACATCATTTCACCTCCATATACATCCCAGAATCTATCTTTAACATATAGGGACATTTACGATAAAAAGAGAAGCACCGTTTACACATATGACAGGACTGCCAAAACTCTCTAGTGTGTGTACTTGTTGACACTTCTCTGATTATCCCCCAGATGTCTTCTGTGAATTAACAAACATCTCACTTCAGACACACAGTGCAATTTATCGATGTGTCTGTTAAATCTCTTTTAATGGATTCGAGTACCCCCTTTTTTCCTGCTGCTCAGTAGTGGAAGAAGCCAGGTCCTCTGTCCTGTAGAGTTTCCCATGGTCCAGATTTTGTGGATCTGATCTTCATGGTTAATGTGTTCCTCTGTTTTCTATATTTCTGATGAAGTAGGTATTAAACCCGGTTCAGATTTTTGAGAAGTCACTTTGCTTTTATCAGGAGGTGCTGAGGCTTGTAACTTTGCAAAGTGAGAGATGGATCCCCCTCCTAGAAATTTTTGTTCAGTGCAGCACCATTGGGTGGTTTTTGTTTACGTTTTTCTCATTCCTGTTGAGGCTGAGCACTTTTTCTTACATTTGGTTGCCAGTTGGGTTTCCATTTTTGTGAGTTGCCTGTTCACCTGTCATTTTTGTTTTTCTTCTGCTCACCCATTTCTTATTGATATCTAGGAGTTCTTTATAGAGTCTGGAAAGAAACCACTTTATGAATTTTCTGCGGTTCAGAAACTCTTCTTCTTGCCTTCCCCAGGTCTTTTCATGCTCTTAATGTAAGTGTCTTTTGATCAACAGAGGTTCTTCATTTGTATGTAGACTCATTGAGACATTTTTCCTTTGGAGTTAGTAATTTTAATGTTCTGTCTCTGTTTCCTTTTGCCCCAGTGTCACGAAGACATTCTCCTACATCAACATCTATAATTCTGACACCTACAGTTCACCGGGGATTGACATTTCATGAGGCAGAGGTCCTTTCGTTGACTAGGCAATCATCCATCCCAGGCCCATTTATCAAAAAGAGTGTCCTTATCCTACTGCTCATCCATTGTCACCTTTATGACAAATAGTGTTTCTTCATAGGTGAGGTTCTGTGCTCTGGAGTCCAGTGGCTTATTTGTCTCAACTGGTGCCAGCACCATACTCTACTCATGACAGCAGCTTTACAATTAGTCCGATGTTGGGTAGAGCCAGTCCTCTCACTTTTGTTTTTTCTTTTGAAGATTCTTTTGGTTGTTCTTGGCCAATTGCATTTCCATATAAATAGTAGAAGTAATAGATTTTTCAGTACAAGCACATACAACTTGTTGGTTTCATGTTGAATCTATAGAACAATTTAGAGAAAGCTGAAATCTTTATCCATACTGTAGTGAGTGTTGCAGTCTGTAGAGAGATTTAGTCTATTTAGGTATTATTTAATGTCTCAGGAATATCGTTTTATTAACCCTTGTTGTTAGATTGTTTTTCATGCTGCTGTTAATGGATTCTTTGCCTCAAATATCAATCATGTTGATTTGTTTAGAATTGATATTTGTATATTGAGGTTTTGACTAGCAACTTCAGTTGGCTTTATAATTTTATAATTCATGTGTAGATTCTTTCTGATTGTCAGTGTTTGTCATCATCTTGAAATGGCCATTGTGTTAATTCCTTCTCAATGCTTAATTTTATTTCTTTTAATTGCCTTATCATACTGGCTAGGACCTCTAGTACAATGTTGTCTTACTCTTGGTTACAAGGGTCAATTCAAAGTCTTGCCAAAAACGAGGGACCTGTATGTTTTTCAGATCTCTTGTTGATTTTAATTTTCAGGCAAGGTGAGAACAACTGAGTTAATATATAGTTTTGGTAATTATTGATGACCCGTGGCAAGATAGATTTTTCATTAGAAATTGGTAAAGGTAATGAGCTAATTCCATTATTCTGCTTTTGTTAGCAGGACTTCTTCGATAAGGAAAGCATTCTTTTGTGAACTGTTTGGTTTCCCTTAGGTAAATTTCTCATGAGAAAGGCATGATTAATGCTTGTTTTTCCCCCCCTTTATTTAGCTTCTGTCAGAAGAATGTGTTGTTTTCCTTATATACAGCATGAAGATCGTTGAGTTTTATTCACTTGGTACTATTACTATGTACTCACGAATGTAAATTTAGTACATGATATGTGGGTTTCCTATGGCTGCTGGGAGAAATTCCAAACTTTGTGGTTTAAAACAAGAGAAATTAAAAATTTTCTCATTCCAGAGGCCAGAAGTCTGAAATCACTTTCACTGCGCTGAGGTCAAATTGTTGACTGGGTAGTTCTCTCCTCAGAAGCAGCAGAGGTGAATCCATTTCTTGCCTCTTCCAACTTCTGGTGGCTGCCACCAATCTTTAGCTTGTGGCCACTTCACTTCAACCTTTGCCTCTGTAGTCCCAATCTCTTCTCCACTTCTGTGTCTAGTCTCTCTCAGCCTCTCTTCTATAAGGATACCTGAGATTATACTTAGGTCCGACTTTGAGAGCCTCTTCATCTCAAAATTTTTGATTTAATCAGATCTAGTAGCTTTTTTTTCATATAAGGTAACTTTCAGAAATTCCTGAGATTACAACATAGATGTCCCTGGCAGGATAATATTCATCCCACCACACATGGCTCCCTTGTTTTGTGGCATGTCGAGATATCTTGTACTTTCCAGCCCAGAGCTGGTAGAAGTAACTGTTCCAAGGAGTGCTGGTTCCTGTTAGGAGGAAATTGTACTTAGAGACCACAGTCTGATCCTACGGGGTGTTTATGGCCATTGGGTTGACATTGCTCTAAGGTGTTTTGAGGTGGAAAGAGACAGAAAGTAGACACATTTATAGAAAGAGAAAAAGGATATCTGTGATTTTAACCTCTTTCATTTGTATGTCTTTTGAATGCTGAAAAGTCTTCATTTCTAGTAATAGTAACACAATTCATAATGATGTATTTACTTTATCCTGATAATACCAATACAATTACTATTAATGAGAGTAATGAATGAATTTAAGATTTCTTTGGAAAATTACTTGCTGAAATGGAAAAAAAATTGTTTCAGTGATGACATAATTCTCCAGTCTGCCACCAACTTCAATATACAAATGAGTTTGAGTCCCTTTTAAACATTTTAGCGATTGCTTCTGCTAAAATTTATTTGTGTAGCATTTTCTCTTTTTTGTTACTTTATTATCATTATTATTTTTTGGGTGGGTGAGGCAGCTTTTTGTTGACTTCACACATTGCAAGCATCTTGTCAGCTTACAATCCCTTACCTTTTATCTTTTACGGCTACAGCACCTGGTCTTCCTAGGTGGGCTTCCATCTAAGTACCAAGGAGGCCTGACCTTGCGTAGAGTCTGAGATCAGAGGGCATGGGGCTTGTTCAGAGTGGAGAATATTTTCACAGTTCCAAAGTCAAAATTTAAAAATTGGGTACATTCAGAGGGGTCCAGCTTGTATCCAGGTTGCCAATTCTGTTTGTCCATCTTTCATAGGTAAGTTACTTTTTAAAACTTTTGATTTAGCCTTATCTATTTTTGAAATCGGAACATGTGTAATTTGTAATGCCTTTTTCTTTTTTACATAAGGACACACACTAAACTTTTTCCGGGACTGTTTTTAAACTTCCATCTGGTTGTCCCTTGATGACAGGACATGGAGATCTTTCTTGTTCTTTCTCAGGTGAGTGGATGTGCTGCAGAAATTCAACCAGTTCTCCAAAATGTTCACTTGGGTCATTTCCACTCTTTTGCTCTTACATTATTGTTGTCACAAAGAGCCTTGTGTGCATGTCTTTGTCATGAGGAAACCTTCTGGACGTGGCCTGTGACCTGGTCAGGGCTGCATTTTGGAGTGTCCTCCTATGAGCAGGAGGCGGAGCGTCCTGGCTGGGAGCAGGTGACCTGGGTCAAGGACCAGAGTGAGGCTGTGAGAGAGCGGAGGAAGGAAGGTTGACATCTAGGAATTAGGACTCCCAGGGCTGTGTCTGCCACGTGGTGTGGATGACAATGAAGGAACGGTGCGGCCGCCAATCGCGGGGGAGGAGAAATGGTGCACAAGGACCACCAATGAGGAGTGGGGATGAAGGGTATGCCTTCACATGCAACCCAGACCCTGCCCTCTTCCCTGTCCACTGGCATCAGAGAAGCAGGAGCTGGAGGTTCAGCTGGCCCAGTCATCCCGGGAGGTGCTGGCAGGCTGGGGGGTGGATCCCGGACCTGAAATCAGCCTCGTCCCTGCACCCTTCGTTTCCCTGCAGCGGGAGGAGGCAAAAGTGACAGAGCGGAGCCTGGGCACAGCTGAGCACCCTGGACAGGGAGCTCACCAATCCCAAAGAAGGTGCGGGGCACAGCCAGGGAGGAGAGGGTGTTGGGACTCCTCTTGCAGGTGGCTGGGGGCGGGGTCTGAGGGGCGGGACCTGTGCAAGTAAAGCGGGGTGAGTGAGGGGTCAACAGATACAAGGTAGGGGGCCTAAGGGACCGCCTTCAGAAAGAATACTTTTATTCTGGGCCGCTGAGTGCAGAGGAGAGAGGGTCAGTGCAGAGGAGAGAGGGGCTGAGCATGCAGAATCAAGATGTGGGGCCTGGATGTGGGGACAGGGGAGGTGTGGGCACTGAGGGTCTAGTTTGGGTGCAGGGCGCAGAGCCCCTGATGAGGATCTGGGTGGCATGGGCTGATTGTGTCCCGGGAGAAGTGGGGGACCTTCGGGAGCCCCAGGGAGCTCTGGGGGATCTTGGATGCAGGCCCTGTGCAGGGGGCAAAGAAAAGGTCGTGTGTTGGGGGAGAGTTTGGGGCTTTCAGAGAGGTGCAGAGTGCACAAAGACCTGGGGCGAGGAGCGGGTGACCGGCCATGGCGGGAGGACTGTCCGAGCGTGCAGGGCTGGTGCCTGCAGGAAGGAACACGGGTCGGGCCATGTCCTCGCCGGGGGAGTTGGACTCCTCCTTGGTCATATCCCAGCCCGGGAGCCTGAGGAGGATAAAGGCACTCATGGGGCTTCGGGGGCGGGACGGGAAACTCTGGCCCCATGTTCACAGTCCCAGGGTCCTGGGGGTCAAGTGCGCAATTCTGACCCCACAGCCTTCGTGGAAGGCACGGAGAAGCAGAGAGAGATCAAGGGGGAGTGCACGCCCCACCCTCCACACCTGCCCCGCTCCTGCCCTTGACCTGGCTGACTGTGTGCTTTATAAATGAACCTATTTGCACTTGGGGTCCCTCAGCTGATGAATGAAGAGTCAGGCCAAGGGGGAACATTTGCAAATTGGGGGTGGGGGGAGACTATAGTTGACACCTGTGTGCATTTTTGGGCACGTGACTGATTGGGGGACATTTGGGGTTCAGGTGTAAGAAAAACTTTCATACTCTAAAGCAGTGTAAGGGGGGAACAGTGGGGTGTCATGAGCAGCCTGTCCCGAGAGGGGCCCAATTCAAGAGAGATGCTACACAGGGATTCTCTGCCTATGGGATGGAGAGGGGTGCCTCACATGGTGGTTCACTGCCTGGGAGAACCCCAAAGCAGCCATCGGTGACATCTTGGCTGGTTGGAGCCAATTCCTGCACCTGAGACCTCTGGGTTCTGAGCTGTGATGTTGCTTCTGAGCTATGGTGTCTCGGATTTTGTTTCAGGGTCAAGGCCTCTCTAGATTCTGAGCAGCAGCAGCGACACAGCGCTGGGAAGGGGGCACACTTGGGGTCTCGGTGGGAGGAAAGTTTGGGGCCAGCGGGACATGGGAGTACAGTAGGAGCTGACCTTTATTGGGGGTTGTGGGTTTCTGACGGCGTGTAGAGAAGGTGTCACACATGGTGTCGTGGCTACGTCAGGATGATTTGGTACAGCTGGTCTCCCGGCGAGAGCGTCTGCTACACTTGTTGGTGTCCTTTGACCTTGTAGTTCTGGTCTACGAATCCTTGAGCTAGACCACAAACCTACAGACTCTTGGCCGCTCTGATGGCCCTGGGCAGGGGTGTCCGCTCTGGGTGGGGCAGAGGCAAGACTGGAGTTGGGGTTTCATCAGAGGCCAGGGACAGTTTGGGGCATCAGTACCAACGGTGTCCTCCCAGCTGTCACGCCAGGGCCCAGATCTCACTCTGCCATTCCCTGGCCCTGACTTAGCTGCTCTATGCCTCAGTTTCCTCATCTGTGAAAGGAGAGACTAGTTGTCCCTGCCATGGGCTATGTGATCATATGCCTCATCTAAAGACTATTGAACGGTACCTGGTTGGCAAATGCCAGCTGTCATCGTTACTGCTGCTTCCCCCCTTCCCCCAGGCCTCTGGGTCCTACCCACAGCAATGCTCACATCGAACACGGCTCAGTGCCATGGGCAGGCAGAAGAGCTTTTCAACAGATGAAGTAATCCTCATCCAGACTGTGTGGTTGAAATGGTCATTACCCATGGGAGGAAATGAAACTCAGAAAAGCAGTCACTTGCACAAGGTCACAGAGCTTGTAGGTGGTAGTCTCCCAATGACTACCCAGGGTTCTGTGCTGTCCCCAGGCTTGGGTCAACCCCTGCCTGTCGGCTGGACAGTCAATCCCCAATGTAGCTGCCCATGACTGTGATGCTGATGGATCTGTGGTTACAGCCTTTGCCTGAGTGTGCCCCTTTCATGGTCCAGCCCTGGCCCTCATACACGAGCCAGTCTTCTCCGATCAGGAAACTGTTGGGGATACGCGAGAGAGGGTGATGAATGAGGGAGGGCCTCCTGGAAGAAGAATCCCTCCCCCTCCTCCACTCACCCCTGCCTTTATTCCTGTCACTCACACACATGTCTCCAAGCCTCCTTGTCCCGTTTTTCCTCCACCATCCCAGTGACAGTGATCCCTGCTCTTTCAAGCACAGCTCTGTGCGCAGCTTTCTCATCCTCACAGCAACCCGTGAGTCAGTCCTGCTCCCATTCTGTAGACAGAGAATCAGAGAGGTGGAGACACCTGCCCATGGTCACACAGCCAGTCAGTGACAGAGCCAGGATTTTCACCCAGCTCCCCAGGACTCCCACCTCCAGGATCTGAATCCTTGCTCTCTTCTGCCTTTCTGGAGGATCTGTTGTGGTTTTGCTTTTCTAAGTCCTCACATGCAGTCAGTCCTCTGAGGCAGGTACTGTCATCACCCTGACTTTAAGCTGAGGAAGAAGAGACTTAAAGATGATTTGCCCAAGGCCATGCCCCAGTGACCCCTGGCTCTGAACTCTCCATCAAGAAGCGCTTCAGCCCTCACCCCAGCCTCCATCCTGTACTGTTACCCACTAGGGTCCACTTCCATGACAGGGTCAGGGACATAGGGATGGGGCCACCACTGGACATGGAGCCTGTAGCCTCGGCAGATCTTTAAGTCCCAGTGGGCACACCTCGATTGAGCGAGTGTGACTGGCACATCAAAGTTAACTCGAAAATGGATGTCTGGAGCAGTAGCACCTGCCACCTTGATCCTCTGGCTCTGTTCACCAGTGATGCACAGCGTGTTGGAACTTTCAGTTCAAGGACCCTTAAGAACCCAGACTCTCAGAATCCAGATCTGAACACACTAGAAATACCACAGTGACACTGGACCCCCGGTCTGGGTCAGTAATTGCAATGCTTATGTCACCAGCACCTGGCACAGGTGACTGGTGCCCCTTATGCTTTTGTGAAATGGATGCCTTTAATTTAATCCTCCACCACCAGCACCAGGTGGGAGCAGTCGGGAGCCCCATTTTTCAGGTGAAGAAAACGATGCTCTGAGAAAACATGATGTGACAAGAGGGAAGATTTCGAACTTTTGGGTCAGGCTCTGAGTCCTCATATCTGAGAAATGGACCTGAGCCTGCTTTCCTGTAGGCGGTTAAGGCCCGAGGCCATTGAGCCAGGCTGTGGTCTGCTTGTCCACAAGAGTGGGAGTGTCTTGGAAACACAATCTTGACCTTGGAATTTTTGAATTGTAAAATCTTGACCAAGAAGAGCTGGGGATACTCTGGGAGGCTTCTAGAGTTCTCCGAGTGAGATCCCCAGATTTCCTGGCTGCACCCTGGCCCGTAGGAACCGCGTCAAGGTGGTTCCTAGAAAACCTGCATTATGCCGGCAGCTGGAAGAGCGTGCTCACAGCTGTCCCTTAGCTGCTGCCTCTTCAGTAGAGCCACAATCCCAACCGTGACATGTCCCAAAAGCCCTTGCCCCTCGTTCTTCTCTGCGACCTCCAGTGACACTGACCTCTGGCCTTTCTGCCTGACCTACTGGCTTGTCTTCACCCCTTTCCACCAGAGGTCCCTGAGCTTACTATGCTTCCCCAGCTGACCCTTCTCCCAGTGTATTTAGATGAACTTCTGTTGCGTATGTACACTGGGACTTTATCACCTTAGTTGGTATATTTGAACGGGTTCGTGCCTCAGGTCTAGAAAATTTCCACAGTGTGTCAACGAGGTAGGGCAAAAGAGAAATTTTTCAAATAAATTTATTTTAATTCGTTTCGAATATCGGTTAGATATCTAGATTGTTCTTAAAATGATTTCCCCAATTGGTCCCTCCCTCTCGGCCCTCCCCTTAGCCATCGAATTAATGCTAACTGGATTCCCTGTGCCATGCAAAAGAGAGATTATTATAAAGGTTAGCCTGTTGGATTCTTTTAGGCTAAGTAGCCTTAATTTGAATAGTTGTGAACGTATTGAGATTTGGAAAGACTTCCCAGTCTGCATTTCCCCGTTTTCCCGAGAAGATTCTAGACCCCATAGACTCGAGTTTTAGTGTGAGACCTGTCGGCCAGGACCCAGCAGCTTCTCACTCTCTTCACTGAGTATATGCACTTTCTTGAGTGTGTAACATTTTACACCTGGTCTGTTTCATTACCTTGTACAAGCACCGGAGTTTGAGTCAACTGTGCTGTTGTGTTTTTTGATACTGCATTTCCAGCTAAAGGATGGTAGAGGGAGAGGAATGCTCAGACTGAATGAAAACATGACTTTCACACTAGCAATTGACTGGACGCTGGAAGTAAATGGATTTTTAAACTAAACTAGGATTACTCTCTCAAGAGAGAAAAAAAATGTGTCTAATTCCAATATTTCAAGACACTGGAGTACAAAGAAGAAGACATAGAATTCATCCTTAAGAAATTTATTCTGATAGGAGTGATGCAGACAGGATGTGATTTGGTGACAAGTGCAATGAATTGCACCCATGGTATGGACATGGTTCAGAAATAACACAGAAGGGGGATAATTTACCTTGCTGAGTTGAGGAGAGGACAGGAGGTAGATGGGCTCAGGGCATCTAATTGTCCAAGTGGGAATTTAAAGGCTAATTCAGATGAGCTCAGCAGTAAGGAAGGGTGGATGTGCACACAAGGCATTCCTCAATGCTAGCATTCACGTGGATGGGTGGGTAACTGTGGGTAATTTGAAGATCAAAGTGTGAAATTCTTGAAAAAAATTAAAGCTGGGGCTAAAATAACTGGAAAAAAGAGAAGGCCAATGGTTTAGCCTGCACCGAAGTGAAATGATAGCTGCTTCCCACTGAAGATTTCATGTGCATTGTTGGATAGTCATCAGATTTACAGAGAAGGTCAGGAGTAGGATCACAATCTTACAGGTAAGGCCAATAAAATTCAAAGAGTAAGAAAAAGTAATAATAGCACAGAAGAATTTAAGACCTCAGGGTAGAGGTTGGCCAAAAGCAAGTGACAGGTGAAGGAATGGGCTACTTAGGAACTGGGAGCCCAGGGTACATGTCAACTTAAATTTAAAAAGACAAGTTTCTCTTTTGGTTTACTTCAAGCAGCTCTGTTGAAAGTTCCAGAAGAGTTTTCACCCTTACTTCTTGGAAGCCATACAGTGTCAGGTAAGCCTGTGGAACACTTCCATTTTCTCTCTAAGGCCTCCATTTTCAATGTGGCATAACATTAGGGTTTGATAGACTTGAATATCTATGTAAGAGGTATCGATTTTCTGTGCTTTTATTTTTATACTATTTGAGGAAAAACAAATTCTGGGTTTTCTTAGAGGGAGGATCAGAGAAAAATTGATTCAAGTTGCCTTATGGGGTAGAATTATGTAGGAGTATGTGTGTTTTTCTTCAAACACTCAGTGTATAGCTTGGATGATATAATAGGTAAACATCATTGAGCTTATACTATATGCCACTCTTTGGGCTAGGGGCTTTATGTGCACTATTTACTCTAATCTAAGTTTTGAGTTTGGGGTTATCCTCACGTCACAGAGCAGAAAAGTTCAGTAAGACAACACTTTGGTCAAGGTTCAACAGGAACTGTCAGTTGTGATCGGATCCCACTGCATCTCCAGTGTCCCAGAAATCACACAAATAAGTGTATCTGGAAATTCTGGATTGAGTGCTAGCTTATTTCCAAAATACCTGGCAGGAAAGTTCTCTCAGCTTTTCGGAAAAGTGTGACATAGTTGATTTTCATAAACAAGAGGTTCTTTTTTTAAAACAACAAATCCTTTGTTTAGTTATAAATATATTTTCAGGTAGCATTTCTCAATTAAAAAATAATCTAATTATTTGCAAATGATTTATTTTTTCATTTTCTAGTCTGATATTCCCAGTCTGTTTCATAGAATTATTAAATTGGATATAAATGTATTCTACTCCTTTTTCTATCTTGTGTTCACTTGAATTGATTTGAAAAAGAATTCCTCTTCCTCCCCTATAATCTTGGTAGTTACTCACTTTTTACTGTTCTTCTGGTCGTTGCCCTAGAGTTTACAACATAATTCTCTGATTTATCACATTCAATGTAAATTGTTAATCTTATCTCATTGACAGTGACCATAGGACTCTAAATACTTATCACTTAATTCTGACTTACATAGTGGGGCTGTTAGACATTTTAATTATAAACTTCACAGGGCACATATTCATCTAGCTTTAGCTGCATTTATTCTCTCTGCTGCTCTCAGGTCCTTTTTGTAGCAGGGACCCGCTTTGACCTGAAGAACACATTTTCATATTTCCTGTAGTGCAATTCTGAGGATGGCATTTTTCATTTTGTAAGCATAACTTAAAAAAAAAACACTTTTCCGCTGGACACAGAAGTTTCAGTTCGGCAGTCTTTTTCTTTCTGCTCCCTAGGGCTCTGCCCTAGCTGCAAAGTTGGCTGTTAGTCTTAGTAGCTCCTCTGAAGCAATCTCTTGCCCACTCTTCCTTTCCTTTTATATATGCTTGTTTTTGAGGTATTCCTCTCTGCTTTCCTTTTGAGCAGCTTCACAACTAATATGTCTTGTTTCTTTGTATTTATCATGCTTAGGATTCAAAGTATTTCTTCAATCTATAGCTTGAAGATTTTTATCACTTTTGGAATATATATTTTGAAATAATACTTCTGCCTCATTCGTTCTTTCAATTCCTAGTAATAGACCGCTTGCCATGTCTCTTATGCCTTTCATGCTATTTTCTGTATTTCCCATTGTGTTCTTTTCTCACCGCTTCAGTTTGGATTTTACCTACTAAGCTACTTACATTTTTTGGTTTTTCCTCAACTCTTTTGAGTTAGCTATGAAGTTCATACACTGAGTTATTGATTTAAGTTATTGCATTTTTCAGCACTAGCATTTTGTCTCTTTGTAAAAATGACTTCCAGTTTTCTGCTGGAAATATCAGTCTTACTGTCTTAAAATCTGTATCAGATAATTCATTAACTTACTCCGCTGTGATTCTGTTGGTAGCCTCTTCATTTCTTTGGTTTTCCAATGTGATCTCTCTCCTCATATACGTGATTATTTCTGATTGAGTGCAAGATATTGCATATGAACAATTATGTTGATAAATGAGGCCTAGAGTAGTATCTTCTATGGAAGGTTTGCTTTTGGCAGGTGATGGGAAACCTAACCATTTCAGGTCTCTGTTTTCTAGTTGAGTTGATGTTTTGAATCAGGGTTTTGGCATCTGTGAAGGCTTGTCAATTTTTGGTTCATCCTTATCTTTACGGTATAGCTTTTCTTGGTCCCGACTCAAAAATCGAGTGGTCTTCCAAGCTTTTCTTTTTTTTTCATATTTAAAATGGTTGCAAAGCCTTATCAACTTGTTAGCCATTTGAAGTTTCCCACTGTCTTGCTCCCAGATTTGGCAGGTTCATTTAGAGAAAAAAAAAAACTCAAAATGTCAGGCTCACCTCTATTTTTTTCTCTCTAATGATTTGAGAATTCTCTAGTGACTTTAAATAGTTTCTTTAAGAAATTATTTTTTGGCTCAGTTTTTTCAGTTGTCCTAAGTAGGCGTGTTCAAAAGTACCTAATTCATCATTGCCAGAAACAAACCTACCTTTAGAGTAAGCCCCGATTTTTTTTCCCTAAGCCTTTCTCGCTAATAAGAGTATTATGAGAATCGAATTAATCTATGTAAAGTGCTGGATAGAACAATTCATATAGAAAGCACCACTTGAGTATTGAGTATTAGAATTTTCTCATGAGGACACATGCTTAAGAGGAGGTGGGTGGAAGATAGACATTTAGTAGAGCATATAATAAATCACATTTTCATTGTGGAAAATGAAAACGCCTATTTTCTGAATGTGGAAGATAAAGCTGGGCTTTCTCTGACTACAGACACTGGAAATGGAGCTGTCATTATCAACCTCTGTGACTAACAGGATTGAAAGGGCGGGCAGGTGGGGACTTTCACCAGGCTCCATGCAGAGTGGTCTTTATTAGAAGATAGAATATGGCAATGGCTAAAAGAACCTACGTTTAAGTAATGAGAAGGAACGTCGAGAACAGAAAACCCACCTTCCTCTAGAGCAGCCATATTTCTCAGTGATGTGACCAGAGTTATATCCACAATTTGCCAGGATATTGCTAAAGGTCAAAATGCTGCTAGTTGAGGGCCACTGGTGAGTGCTGGTGTTTTCAGGTGTCTGTGTAAGTGGCTGAATAACTTACTGCTCACCTAATGCTCCTGGGTCTTCTTTCCAGGTAGCATGAGACGATCTGTGTGGTGACACCCTCTACAGAACTTCTGTGTCGTCTTAGCTCAGCCTTGCTCTTCCAGTCATCTCTGATCATTCATCTTGACAGATGCACATCTTCTAATGGAATGCGAGTGTTTTTGTGCGACTTGGCCTTCTCATAGGATACAAAGCAGGGCAAAAATAGCCGGGTAGGGGTTGTGGGGAAAAGGATCTTGCTTTGTGAGTTACATTTGAAACCCTAATTGGATCACATAGTGTCCACACTGTTTCTTGTTTTCTAAAGACCTGATCACAGTCCCATTGTTCCTGTCCTCAGAATAAAAGACACATGAATCTAAGGAGGCCTCACTGGCTGAAGCTGTGTGGCCGCTGCGAGGACAAGAGATTCTCCTGTGGCAACATTTACAGCTTTAAATGCATCATGTGACAGGCAGTGTGGCTTGAGCAGCTCACCTAGACGCCTCTAGTCACTTACTATGGTGGTCCCTTTTTGAACCTCAGCTCTGAACTGTTTGGGAAAATGCATTAGGCTTTTGTACTTTTTGTACATTGTTTAACAATTGTACGGTGTGAATAGAATCAAATAAATGCATGTCCAATAGACCATGAAGGCACATGAATTGGTGGCTTCAGGGTAAAAATGTCAACGTGCCTTGGGAAATGGTAGGGCCATCACTTTCATGAAGGCAACAATGAAGAGGAACAATATGTACTTGATGGATGTTTCCATGCTGGATGGCCTAAACTCTGAGAATGTAGAGATGATCAAGAGGCAGGTCCCTTGCCTCTGAGTATACACCATAGTGAGGCTTAGTAAGGGCCAGGAGTCATCACAAATCATCATAGTCGTCATGAATAGCAGGCAATTTGGTGCCTTTTCAGGTAGTCGAGGAGAGGGGGCCCAAATCTGTCAACCTTTCGTTATCTATCTAGCTTCCCATTTTACTGTGAAAGGAACATCACTGCACCCACGCGAGCCTGATGACCCCACATCACCCCACCCCTTCTAACTATTACGGGCTGTGCTCCTGCACAGTGTCCTCTCCCCACTGTACTGTTGTCTTCTCCCTACTGCATTATCCCCATGGATATAAAGACCCACTCAGCACCAACAATTTCCCTAAGTTCCCGTCTCCCTGTCACCAAATTATATGTGGCCCTTCCACATTATGCGAAAAATATGAAGATTGTTTGATTGATTTACTCAATGAATTATAAAGCAAAGTCAGCTGAGGAAGGAAGGGAGGGAGAAACGGTCATCTCAAGTACTGGGAATCCAAACTTATCAGGGAGATCCAATTGAGCTGGCACTGAAAGCTTGTTTTGGGATTTGGCCCTGTTGGAGATACACTTGGTGGCAGTTGTGTTCCTGTCATGTCTCACTCAAGCAGATGCAAAAGCAGTGAATCTCAGGTTTCACGACCTGAGTAAGAGGAGAAATTTTGTGAATCAGCAAGGAACTGATGAAAGTCCATGGAATTTGTTTTTAAGTTCAAATGATTTCTTCCTATTTTTAAATCAGATTTATTTGGGGTGACATTGGCTCATAACACATATAAATCACAGATGTTCAACTTTATAACATCTGTATACTCTATTGTGTAGTCACCCTCCAAAGTCTCCTCCCGTCACCATACTTTGACCCCCTTTCTCTTTTTGCCCTCCCCCACCCCTACTGTAATTACCATTTCATTGTCTCTATGAGTTTGTTTTTGTTTTTTTTGTTCATTGGATCAAACATGATCCATCCATGTTGCTGCAAATAGCAATCCATGATCTATCAATGCTGGTGCAAATGGCAATATTTCATCTTTTTGGTGTTAATGTGTGAGCTTAGTAGTCTGTTGTACTTATCCCATCGTCTGTTGAAGGACACTGAAGTTGTTTCTGTGACTTGGCTATAGTAAATGATGCTGCAGTGGACATACAGGGCTATATATTTATAAATGTTTTCAAAATATTGTGGTAAATACTTAGAAGAGGGATTTCTGGGTCACGTGGTAGTACTTTTAATTTTTTTAATTTTTTTTAAATTAAAACTCTTGGGTGGCAATGGTTAACAAATCCATATAGGTTTCAAGTGTATAATTCAATAATACATCATCCATTTATTGCATTGTGTGTTCACCCAAAGTTAAGTTTCCTTCTGCCACCATATATTGGACCTCCTTCTTCTCTAACTCCCTCTCTCCTCTTCCCTTAGGTAACCACTAATCTGCTGTTCCCATGACCCTGTCATGTTTGTGCCTTTGTGTTTTATGCCCTGCATATAAGTGAAATCATATGGTTCTCAACTTTTTTCTCTCTGACGTTTTTTGTTTAGCAGGATAAATCACAAGATGCAATCATGTTGCCAGTCATAGTTTTCTATCTTTTCTTATGGCTCAGTAATATACTATCAGACATATATCACATCTTCTTTATCCAGTAATCTATCATAGGACACTTTGGTTGTTTCTATGGCCTGGCCTCTGTGAGTAATGCTGCTGTGAACATCTGGGTGCTCACATCTTTGTGGATAAATGTTTTCAAGGATTTTCTTGGATAAAAAAAAAAAAACAGTAGAGGGATTGCTGAGTCATGTAGTAATCCTATTAGTTTTTTGAATAAGCTCCATAATGTTTTCTTCAGGGCACTTGTTATTACTTGTCCTGTTAATGAGAGCAATTCTAACAGGTGTGAGATGGGTTGTCATTGTGGTTTTGATCTCCATTTCCCTAACAGCTAGTGAAGCTGAGCATCTTTTCATATGACTGTTGGCCATTTACATGTCTTCTTGAGAGAAGTGTCTATTCAGGTCCTCTGCCCATTTTTTATTTGGATTGTTTTCTATTTTATTGTTGAGTTGTACGTTGTACAACTTCTTTGTATATTTTGGATATGAGGACCTTCTTGGAGGTGTTGTTTGCAAATCTCTTCTTCCATTTGGATGGTTGCCTCTTTTGTCTTGTCGAAGGTTCCCTTTGCAGTGCAGAAGCTTTTCAGTTTGATGTAGTCCCATTATTTATTTGTTTGTTTGTTTATATGTTTGTTTGTTTTCGCTTTTCTCTTGCCTTTGAGATCAAATTCCTGGAATCTTCTCTAAGCCCTAGGTCTGTGAGTTTACTTGGTATGTTTCCTTCTATGCAGCATATAGTGTTAGTTCTATATTTAGGTCTCTGATCCATTTTTAGTTAATTTTGGTATATGGTGACAGCAAGGTAGTTTCATTCTTTTTCATGTGGCTTTCCAGGTTTCCCAGCACCATTTATTAAACAGACCTTTCTCCAGTGTATGTTTTAGCTCCTTTGTCAAAAATTATTTACCCATATATGTGGGGGTTTGCATCTGAACTCTCAATTCTGATCCATCGGTCTGTGTGTCTATTTTTCTGCCAATATCATGATGTTTTGATTGTCACTTTGTAGTATAATTTGAAGTCAGGCAGAGTGATACCTCGAGCTTTTTTTTTTTTTTCCCCTCAGAATTGCTTTGGCTATTTGGGTGTACATTTGCATATGCAAGTCCATGTGATGATATTTTTGTTCTTTTTCTTTAAAAAAATGCTATTGGGGTTTCTATGGAGATTGCATAAAATCTGTATACTACTTTGTGTAATATGACCATGTTAACTGTTGATTCTTCCAATCTATTTGAGTTTTCTTCAATTTATTAAAAAATGCCTTATAGTTTTTAGTGTATAGGTCTTTCACATACTTTGTTAGGATGCTTTCTAGATATTTTCTTTTCTTTGTTGCAATTGAAGAATAATTTTTTTTTTCATTTTCTGAAAATTCATTTTTAGTGTACATGACTGCTATGATTTTTCGTATATTGATTTTGAATCCTAAAATTTTATGGTATTTGCTTATTGTTTCTTAGAGTTTTTTATTCAATTCTTTGGGGTTTTCTATATAGAGAATCATGTGATTTGCAAAAAATGATAATTTGACTTCTTCATTCTCAAATTGGATGCTTTTTATTTCTTCTTCCCAATTGCTCTACCTAGGACTTCCAACACTATATTGAATAGCAGTGATGATACTGGACAGCCTTGTCTTGTTCCAGATCTTAGAGAAAAGGTTTTGAGTTTTTCCCCATAAAGTAAGATTTTGGCTGAGGGTTTGTCATACATGCCCTTTATTATGTTGAGATACTTCTATGCCCATGTTATATATTAAGTGTCTTATTCATTAATAAATGTGGTATCTTGTCAAATGCTTTTTTGCATCTATTGATACGGTCATATGATTTTTATTCTGTATTTTATGTGGTGTGTCACATTAATTGATTCACATATATTAAATAATCCTTCTTAGGGCTCTAGAATGAAGCCTACTTCATCATGATGTATAATGTTTTAAATTTATTGTTGTATTCAATTTACTAGTATTTTGTGTTGCGGAGACGGTTTGGAAGAAGAGTCGGAGTCTGGAAATGCATTTACTAACATGGATAAGGGAGAGGAGGAATGGCAAGACAAGGCGATGCTAGCATTTCCCACCCCTGTTTCCACGGCTTTTTATTCTTTCTCACAATGTTTGCTTTGTAGTTTAGTATTAGCTACTATCAAGTTAGTATATACAAACTACAGCCGGTTCCCACATTCAACCTCAAGGCCACCACCATGTTTTCAGCTATCTCTTCTCAAGTATGCTTTCCCATCCTCATCCCTAGAGCAAGAAGTCTCAGAATTGGTTAGGCGTTTGCGCCCTCCCTGCAATGTGTCCTTGTGTGCAAGTCCACACCTGCTTCTGATGACCTTGTTGCTCCAAGCACCAGGCATCCTGCCAGGACTGCAGGCATCTCTTACAACATATCCCCCTTTTCTTTTTGCTGAATTTTATTCAGCATTATTGAGAACACAGCGGCCTGAGTCTATCTTAAACTTTGGCTCCTTGCGAATCTCTTCTAGACTAGGCAAATAAAAACAAGTAACAAACAAATTATTATCTAAGAAGCAATTGATGAGCCTATTAACCTATGAATGTGAGAAATATATTGTAAGTCTTCAATATTATTGACTATACTTTTTAGCATTGTAATCCCCTGTAATTCAGGAAGCTGTTTTTGAAACGTGTTAGTAATATGTGTTTGTAAGTCTGTAATTAAGGTTGAAGTATTACTATACCCCAAAATATGCTGTCTTACTTTATCCTATTTAAACATGCTTTCATTATATTGTACAAGACTTATACAAAGGGAAGTAGTATTCCAATTACATTTAAGTTATACCTGTTTCTATAAACTAACAATTTGATCTCCTAACAACATAACTGTTTGCTGTAAATCTGCTATTAGACTTTGTAATACAGAGTCTATTTGTCTTTGAGAAGTCCGTAATTGTTCAGCATCCCGATGCTAGGTTCTAACAAATTCAGCGGTCTGTACAGATTGATGCAGAGCCACTCCAGTTGCAGCAGTAGTAGCAGCAGGAGCAGCAGCAGCAGCAGCAGCAGTAACAGCGATGATACCTATGACAGTAGCGATTAACAAGCTAAGGAATCTTTTAGCTCTTCTTTTAACATGGTCCATCAGTTGCTGCAATATCATAGTGCAGGGGAATCCTGCCAGACTTGAGACAATTTAACCGGCATCCATACTCCAGTTCTAGCTCTAAGAATATACAAGCTTTCATGTGACTTGTTTAAAAAGAATGGAAGAGTTAATACAAGTGTAAAAAGAACAGTATGTACACGAAATGTAACCTAAAGTTTTATTCTACCCCACCGTTTTTCTCCGCTCTTAGAGCCTTGGCTGGGACCTAAAGCTTCTCTGTTCCTGTAGAGATATAAGTAAAATCTCAGCCCCATTTCAGTACCCCAGCAGGCACATAATTCCCTTTCAGATCTCTGTAGTATACAGGCGGCTGTAAAGGCTAATTGGCCTGTTTTACCCAATGTCCATAGCCACTATGTTACATTGTTCATCTTAATTTAAAGAATTCAAAGTATATAATGCGCTATTAAAACTTTGTCTTAGGGTATTCCATATCCCCCCCATCGCTTGCGCAGAGAACACAAAAAAGAGACTCAGACAAAAACAAACACTCAGACAAGAACAATTACTGGGTGTAGGTAGACCCAGAGAAGTTTGCCACCTACAACCTAAACAAGACCAGGGACAATAAATAGAACACAACAGGGCACAGGAGGCGGCGTCCCGCGGCCTGGCCATGGTCCGGGAGATATGACTGCGTCCAGTCTCTCCACAGACCCCTAATGACCGGTCAACAAAAATTGAAACAGAAAGGTACCTTAAAAAGCACTGAAATTTGTAATTTAGTCATTACCCCCCTCTTATTTATTTATTTATTTATTTATTTATTTATTTATTTATTTATTACTTTACTGTTGCCTCTATGCTAAAATGTCCTAAGTTTTAGATTAACTAATAAAAGAAAAAGTAAATTATTAATAGTTTTTAAATTTCATGTTAAAGAAAGAACCCTTACCACACAATAATGAAACCTGAGCAATACAAGTTTGTGAGTACAAGAATGTCTTTTAATAATACAGCATTCAAAATTCCTTTTCCGCCAACACTGTCAGTTCCCGAGGACTATCCGATGCAGTGGGCCCTTCTAAAATAGAGAAAAAATTAGTTAAAGCATATGTGAAGATACTGAGGGAAGGATGAAATCAATTAATATTGCCTAATAATTTTTGAAAATCATTAAGAGTATTGAGAGTATCCTATCTAATTTTTATCTTTTGAAGAGTAGTTTTTGTTGTATAATTTTATATCCTAAATATTAATAAGGAATAGACTCTTGTATTTTCTCAGAAGCTATCTCAAGCCTATCCCTTTTTAGAGCAATTTTTCTAAATAAAAACATTTCTTTTAATATTTCTTTCTTTTTATGCCCTAAAAGAATATTATCTATGTAGTGATACACAAGTCTCTGAGGAAAATTTTCCTTTACTTTTTGCAAAGGCACATTCACAAATGCTTGGCACATGGTAGGACTATTAAGTATGCCTTGGGGTAACACTTTCTCTTGATATCACTGAGTAAGCTGAGCATTGTTAAAAGTAGGAATTGTGAATGCAAACTTTTCTTTATCTTGAGGCTGTAAAAGAATAATGTAAAAACAATCTTTATTAATCACTCTAGTGTGAACAAAAATTCCCTTGGAAGTATAACTACTTCGTCCTACTATTAAGCCTACTATTACTTTAAGCAGAGGTCTAAAAAATATTTGTTGATAATTTGTACACCCCTCCAGCCTGAATTAAAGTAAAATGCTGAGGTGTAGGAATATCTAAGGCAGTACTTTTTGTAGTAGCATGAATTAGATCTCTAACACACTGCCTGGTGGGTTCTGATTCTGCATCCTTTGATGGGGAAGACCTGAGCCGACGGGAAACTAAAACCCTAAATTGTTTTTCCTTGGGCCCCGGGGTCAAGGGCCCTGCTTCTCATTTCCCGGCAACTAGTTTCTATATCTGTCTTTTTGATATCTACAGTCACTAGCCTAATGATATCCTTTCCTACATCTCCGACAGGGTTCACTGAGAGCCTGTACCCTACGAGGGGGTTTTGCATACATCACTTTTCCTCCTTCCTTATTTCCTCTTCTGAGGTCCCTTTAAAAGTGCCCTAATTTCCCACATTGATAACATTTCATTTGAGAACTTTGAAATCTTTTTGTAAAGCTCCTGCTAACAGATTAACTTGATGTGTCAAAGAGCCAATATCATGACAAGCCTTAATATATTCTAAAGGTGCCCCTTGAGCTTTTAGGGGTATTAAAGCCCTTTGACACTCTTCATTTGCATTTTCATAAGCTAAAGACTCTAAGAGTAAATCTTGGACTTCAGGAAGAGCCACTGCCCTGACAATTTTTTTAGCCGAGACAAAAAATCAGTGTAACTCTCCCTAGGACGCTGTGTAATTTTAGTGAACAATTGAGGATGCTTCCTAGGTGTCTCAACTGGAGACTGAGCTCTTAACATTATTAATTTTACTTGTAACAAGGTTTCTTCAGTCGAGTGACATTGGTGCTTAAGGGTAGTAAAGTTTCCTGTACCTGTCAGTTCTTTAAGATTAGCCCCTGGAGGGTTACGTGCAGCGTATCTACGAGCTACCTGCTGGGCTTCCTCTCTCCCCTAGGTTTTTATTTGTAAATAAGGACCTGGCTCTAACACAGTTTTTATAGTAGTTTCCCAATCTGACCCTAATAATTGTCGTTCTGTGGCTATACTGTTTAAAAGACCTGTTACATAAGTGAACTGTATACGATATTGATTAATTAGGAATTTATGTTCTAATGGAGTATATTGTACATTGATACCCCCTGAGGAAATTGATCATTGGGGGGAAATGCCTGTCTCATTATAGGAAACTCTATTAACTAAGGGAGTAGCTGTCTGTCTAGGAAGATTTTCTCGACTGCTCTCTTCATCCATTATTGCCTTAGTTAACTCAGCTGAAAGGGGAAAAGTAAATAAAACAGGACTAGCAACTGAAGGCTTAGGCCTAAATAAAGTATTTACAGGTGGTGCAGAGGGCTTTCTGAGCTCTTGAAAATATCCTTTAGTTGGCCCCAATTGCAGTTGCTTCAACCTTTGATTTATTGCTGTTACTTGGGCTAAAAAAACCTGATATAATTCTTTATTAGGAGGAATGTGTCCCGCACATTCCTCTTCAGATAAAGACTCAGTAAATTCCTTTTGCTCGTTATTAGACTCTATTTCTATAGGATTTTCATAAACAGGTTCAAGTTCTTCTTGGCGTGTTGCCAAGCCAGTTGCAGAGGCTGTAAAGCCTGAGAAATTAAAGTGCATAAAGACCAAACAGAAATAGGGATGGGATCCTCCTGTTGATGAGCTCTCCGCAAAGCTCCTATGATTTGTTTTCACACTTTAGCATTTAATTGGGATTTTTTCCCTCTGGCTTGAACCAGTAGCAGTGTCTATCCATATATAAAAACAATTCCCGAAATTGACTTTTCTTCACCTCTACTCCTGAAGATGACAATAAATGTCGTAACAACTTAATATATTGGGACTCTACCTTTGACTGGGAATTCTCCATGCTAAAGCAATGCCGAAAGTATCGCTTACCTGTGAGCGAACTTATCCCTTTCAGCTGCCAGTGTGACCTGGCATTGTGCCAAGAAAAAGAAACACTATGCTAAAAATCTATGCCGAAAGTACCGCTTTCTCTGAGCGGATATTCCCCTTTCGGTGTTAAACTATTGCCGAAGGTATCGCTTACCCCGAGCAGACTTGCCCCTTCGGTTTCCAGCGTAGTTCCGCACCCTCTTCTTCGTGCCCCACGTTGGGCGCCAATTGTTGCGGAGACGGTTTGGAAGAAGAGTCGGAGTCTGGAAATGCATTTACTAACATGGATAAGGGAGAGGAGGAATGGCAAGACAAGGCGATGCTAGCATTTCCCACCCCTGTTTCCACGGCTTTTTATTCTTTCTCACAATGTTTGCTTTGTAGTTTAGTATTAGCTACTATCAAGTTAGTATATACAAACTACAGCTGGTTCCCACATTCAACCTCAAGGCCACCACCGTGTTTTCAGCTATCTCTTCTCAAGTATGCTTTCCCATCCTCATCCCTAGAGCAAGAAGTCTCAGAATTGGTTAGGCGTTTGCGCCCTCCCTGCAATGTGTCCTTGTG
This sequence comes from Cynopterus sphinx, assembly GCA_030015415.1. NCBI lineage: Eukaryota > Metazoa > Chordata > Mammalia > Chiroptera > Pteropodidae > Cynopterus > Cynopterus sphinx. Next base: position 206,070 of record JAKZJJ010000046.1, read on the forward strand.
TGCAAGTCCACACCTGCTTCTGATGACCTTGTTGCTCCAAGCACCAGGCATCCTGCCAGGACTGCAGGCATCTCTTACAACAATTTTGTTAGGATTTTTGCTTCTGTGTTCATGAGAAACATTTGACTATATTTTTCTTTTCTTTTTGTTATCTTTACCAGGCTTTGGTATCAGAGTAATGTTGTCCTCATAAAATGTGTTAGGAAGTATTGCCTCTTTAACTTTTTGGAAAAGTTGGAGAACAGGAATTAAACCTGCTTTGAATGTTTGTCAGAATTCACTAGTGAAGCTCTCTGGTTCAGGTCTTTTACTTTTTGAGAGGGCTTTGCTGGTTTTTTCTATTGACATGCCATTGGGCTATTTAGATTTTCCAGTTTTATGATTCAGTCTTAGAAGGTTATATATGCCTAAGAACGTGGCCATTTCTTCCATGTTATTGATTTGATGACATCTAATCTTTCATAGTATTCTTGTATAATACTTTGTATTTCGGTGGTGTATCTCGAACATTTCATTTCTGATTTTATTTGTCTGTTCTTTTTTCATTTTCTTTTTTCTTTTTGACTTTAAGCCTCCTGGATTTCTGCTTCTGGGATAAAAATGCCCTCTATTCCCTGAGGAGAGCTATATGTCTCCTCTGTGACCACGTCGCCTGCGTTTAGGGCTGCACCCTGTGGGAGAATGTGAAGGGTGATGGGGAGCCAGGCCTTGGAAACTCTAGGAAATCATGGTGCTGCCCTGAGAGAGAGATGCAGTGCAGCATGGCTTCCTTCCAGATCGTCCCAAGTGTGCAGGGCTCAAGTAGATTGGGAGGTCAGCAACGCGCGTGTGCGCATGCATGTGTGCTTGTATCTGTCTGTTTCTCCGTCACTCTTCCAGTGATGCTGGCCTCCAGGCTTTGGTTGCCTAGCTTCTGTGCATCTGAGCCTGTCGCCAGGCCCCTTGCAGTGTGTGAGCCTCTGACATGCTGCTGCTGTTTCCCCTGTGGCTCACTGATGGTTCTGGCTGGGAGGGAGGCAGCCAGAATCTGATTCATCTTTCTGCCTGGCAATGACATATGCTGACACGTAGCTTTTACCCCTCAGCATTCAGTCTTTGCCCTGTTCACTGCCCTCTGCTGCGTGGAACACCCTGATCACTCAGTCAGGCCTGCGTGGGGTTCCGATGAGATTACAGATGGCAGGGCTTTTGGGCTGTGTTCTGCAGCCTTGTCCCCCTTCCCCTCTCCTTTCCCCTCTTCCTTCCTCTGCCTTCAGATGCTCTGAGTGCTCAACTCAGATGTGCTTGTGTGCAGGCTGGGTATTATCTGCTGGACTGTAGCTCTTTCCTTTGCATAATACAAGTGGAGAGATGGGGAGGTCCCTCATGTTGCCTAGCTACTCACGACACTCTTAGTTTTTTGAGGAACTTCCCCACTATTAACCATAGTGGCTGCACCCAATGTGTAATCCCACCAGCAGTCTGAGGATTCCTTTCCTCCACATCCTTGCCAGCATTTGTTACCTCTTGTCTTATTGGTGATAGCCATTTGAACAGGCATGAAGTATTATCTCATTGTGGTTTTGGTTGCATTTCACTTATAACTGGTGAAGTTGAGCATCGTTAAAAATTTTATATTTCAATCACAGTTGACTTACAATATTATATTAGTTTTAGGTGTACAGCATAGTGATAAGACACCTACATAACTTATGAAATAATCAACCTGATAATTCTGTTACCCATCTGACACTATACATAGTTACTGCAATATTATCATCTGTTTTCCCTATGCTGTACTTGACATCCTCATGACTTTTTTATAATTGGCAATTTATACAATTAATCCCTTTCTCCTTTTCAACAACTTCCCAAATCCCTTCCCATCTGGCAACGGTGGATGCATAAAAGAGTTTCTTTTTTTGTATCTATGTGTTTTTGTTCGTTTTGTTTGCTTATGTTGTTTTTTAGATTTCACATATGGTCTTATTTATTCTCTGCCTAGTTATTTCACTCAGCATAATACCTTTCAGGTCCACCATGTTGTCACAAATGGAAAATTTCCTTTTTTTCTATGGCAGAGTAATATTCTATTGTATATACTTATCACATCTCCTTCATCCAATTATCTTTTGGTAGGCACATAGGTTGCTTCTGTATTTCACCTAATGTAAACAATGCTGCAGTGAAAATATGGGTGCATTTTCTTTTCAAATTAATGTATTGAAAATCATTGGGCAAATAGCCAGAAGTAAAATTGCTAGATCATATGGTTTTGAATAGATTATCTTTACCCCATTGTAGAGTCTTGCTTCCTTTGTCATTTTAAGTAAGTATATAGGCATGGGTTTATTTCTTGGTGCTCTATTCTGTTCCATTGAACAATGTGTCTGTTTTTATGCCAGTACCATGTAATTTCATTTTATAATTCTCTATTTTTTTCTTCTTTCTTTTTTTCTTTCATTCTTCTTTCTTCTTTCCTTCCTTCTTTCTTTCATTTTGATAATAAGTATTTTCTTTTTATGATTCTCTACTTTTTTTCTTCTATCTTCTTTCTTCATTCTTTTTTTCTTCCTTCTTTCATTCGTTCATTTTTATGATAAGCATTTTCTTTTTAAAATCCTCTACTTCGTTTCTTTCTTTTTTCATTTTTATAATAATCATTTCCTTTTTATAATTTTCTACTTGTCCCTTTCTTTCTTTTGTTCTTTATTTATTTTATTTTGAAATAAGCATTTCTTTTATATAGTTCTCTATTTTCTTTCTTTCTTTCTTTCTTTCTTTCTTTCTTTCTTTCTTTCTTTCTTTCTTTCTTTCTTTCTTTCTTTCTGTCTTTTATGTAAAAATAAGCATTTCCTTTATATAATTCTCTACTTCTTTCTTTCCCTCTTTTTTTCTCTCTCTCTTTCTTTCTTTCTTTCTTTCTTTCTTTCTTTCTTTCTTGCTATCTTTTTTTCTTTCTTTTTTCATTTTATAAATAAGCATTTCCTGTTTATAATTCTCTAATTTTTTTCTTATTTTTTCCCTTTTTTTCTTTCTCTCTCTCTCTCTCTCTCTCTCTCTCTCTCTCTCTCTCCTTCCTTCCTTCCTTCCTTCCTTCCTTCCTTCCTTCCATCCATCCTTCCTATTGTCATTTTATAATATGCATTTCCCTTTCTAATTCTCTAATTTTTTTCTTTTTTCCTTTCTTTGTTTTTCTTTTCTTTTTTTCTTTCTTTCTTTCTTTCTTTCTTTCTTTCTTTCTTTCTTTCTTTCTTTCTTTCTTTTTTAATTTAAAAATAAGCATTTCCCTTTTATAATTCTCTACTTCTTTCTTTCTTTTTTCTCTGTTTCTTTTTTTCTATCATCTTTCATTATAAAATAAGCATTTCTGTTTTTAAATCTCTACTTTTTTTCTTTTTTTCTTTCTTGGTATATTTTCTTTCTTTCTTTCTTTCTTTCTTTCTTTCTTTCTTTCTTCTTTCTTTCTTCCTTCTTTTTTATGATTAGCATTTTCTTTTTATAATTCTCATAATTCTCTACTTTTTTTTCTTTCTTTCTTTTTCTTTGTTTCTTTTCTTCTTCCTCCTTTCTTTCCTCTTTCTTCCTTCCTTCCTTCCTACTTTCTTTCATTTTTATAATAAACATTTCCCTTTTAAAATTCTCTAATTCTTACTTTCTCCTTTTTCTTTCTTTCTTTCTTTCTTTCTTTCTTTCTTTCTTTCTTTCTTTCTTTCTTTCTTTCTTTCTTTCTTTCTTCCTTCCTTCCTTCCTTCCTTCCTTCCTTCCTTCCTTCCTTCCTTCCTTCCTTCCTTTCTTTTCTTCATTTTTTTATAATACTTTGGCTGTTTCTTTCTTTCTTTCTTTCTTTCTTTCTTTCTTTCTTTCTTTCTTTCTTTCTTTCTTTCTTTCTTCTTTCTTTCTTTCTTTCTTTCTTTCTTTCTTTCTTTCTTTCTTTCTTTCTTTCTTTCTT
>JAKZJJ010000046.1:215000-303214 GCA_030015415.1 Cynopterus sphinx
CTTCTTTCCTTTCTTTCTTTTTTTCTATCTCTCTTTTACCTTTCTTTTTTTCTATCTGTTTCTCTTCCTTTCTTTCTTCCTTTTTGTTCTATCTGTCTTTCTTCCTTTTTTATTCGTGTTCTTTTCTTCCTTCCTTCCTTCCTTCCTTCCTTCCTTCCTTTCTTCCTTCCTTCCTTTCTTTTTTTCTTTTTTCCTTTCTTCCTTATTTCTATCTTCCTTCCTTCCTTCCTTTCTCTTTCCTTCCTTCTTTCCTTCCTTCCTTCCTTCCTTCCTTCTTTCTCTTTTCTTCCTTCCTTCCTTCCTTCCTTTCTCTTTCCTTCCTTATTTCCTTCCTTCCTTCCTTCCTTCCTTCCTTCCTTCCTTCCTTCCTTTCTCTTTTCTTCCTTCCTTCCTTCCTTCCTTTCTCTTTCCTTCCTTATTTCCTTCCTTCCTTCCTTCCTTCCTTCCTTCCTTCCTTCCTTCCTTCCTTCCTTCTTTCCTTTCTTTCTTCCTTTCTTCCTTCCTTTCTTTTCTTTCTTTCTTCATTCTTTTTTTCTGCCTTATTTCTGCCCTCTTCTACCCTGCCCTGTCCTGTCCTGTTCTGCCCTGTCCTGCCTTGCCCTGCCTTCCCCTGCCTTCCTGTGCCTTGCCCTGCTTTGCCCTGCCTTGCCTTGTTTTGCCTTGCCACTATATACTGCATAGAAGAAAACATAGGAAGAAATCTCACGGACCTTGGACTTAAAGAAGATTTCAGAAATTTGATCTGAAAGGCAAGAGAAGAGCAAAAATTAATAAATAAATAAATCACGGGAGTACTATAAACTGTAAAGCTTCTGTACTGCAAAGGAAACATTCGACAAGACAAAAGAAGCAACCATCCAAATGGAAGAAGAGATTTGCAAGGAAAACCACCAATAAGGGCCTCATATCCAAAATATACAAAAAACTTGTACAATGTACAACTCAACAATAAAATAACAAAAAATCCAATCAAAAAATGGGCAGAGAACCTGAATAGACACTTCTCCCAAGAAGACATGCAAATGGCCAACAGGCATATGTAAAGATGCTCAGCTTCACTACCTGTTAGGGAAATGGAGACCAAAACCACAATGACAACCAGTCTCACACCTTTTGAAATGGCTATCATCAAGAGGACAAGTAATAAGAAGTGCCCTAAAGAAAACAGTATGGAGCTTATTCAAAAACCTAATAGGATTACCATATGACTCAGCAGTCCTTCTACTGTTTTCTTTTTTTCATCCAAGAAAATCCTTGAAAACATTTATCCCCAAAGATGTGTGCACCTGATGTTCACAGCAGCATTATTCAGAGTGGCCATGCCATAGAAACAACCAAAGTGTCCTATGATAGATAAATGGATAAAGAAGATGTGCTATATGTCTCATGGAATATTACTGAGACATAAGAAAGGATAAAACACTGCCACTGGCAACATAATTGCATCTTGTGATTTATCCTGCTAAGCTAAAGAAGTCATACAGACAAAATTGAGAACCATATGATTTCACTTATATGTAGGACATAAAACTCAAAGCAACAAACATGACAAACAGAGTCATGGAAACAGCAGATTAGTGGTTACCTGCGGGAAAAGCGGAGACGGAGGTAGATAGCGGTGAAGTAGGTCAAATGTATGGTGGCATAAGAAAACTTAATTTTGAGTGAACACACAATGCAATATATGGATGATGTATTACTGAATTTAACACTTGAAACCTATATGGATTTGTTAACCAATGCCACCCTAATAGTTGTAATTTAAAAAAATAATAAAAAAATTAAAAGAACTACCACGTGACCCAGAAATCCCTCTTCTAAGTATTTACCACAATTTTTTGAAAACATTTATAAATATATACCCCTGTATGTCCACTGCAGCATCATTTACAATAGCCAAGTTGCAGAAATGACTTCAGTGTCCTTCAACAGACGATGGGATAAGTACAACAGACTGCTACTCAGCTCACAAATTAACATCAAAAAGATGAAAAGAAATATTGCCATTTGCACCAGCATGGATAGATCATGGATTGCTATTGGCAACAGCATGGATGGATCTTGTTTGATCCAATGAACAAACAAAACAAAAACAAACTCATAGAGACAATGGAATGGTAGTTACCGCACGGGTGAGGGAGGTCAAAGAGATAAAGGAGGTCAAAGTATGGTGATATGATGAAACTTTGGAGGTTGCCTACACAATAGAGTATACAGATGTTATATTATAAAGTTGTACACCTGAGATTTATGTGTGTTATGAGCCAATGTCACCCCAAATAAATCTGATTTAAAAAGAGAAAAAAAGCATTTGAATCCCCCCAAAAATTCCAAAAACTTTTATCACTTCCTTGCTAATACTCACATATTTCCTTCCTCTTACTCAGGTCGTTAAACCTGAGATTCACTGCTTTGGCATCTGCTTGAGTGTGATATGACAGGAACACAACTGGCACCATGTGTATCTCCAATAGGGCCAAATCCCCAAACAAGCTTTCAGTATCAGCTCAATTGTAGCGCCCTGAGAAGTTCGGATTCCAGTTCCTGTGATTACCGTTTCTCTCTCCCTTTCTTCCTCAGATGACTTTTCTTTATTATTCATTGAGTAAAACAATCAAACAGTCTTCATGTTTTTTAGCATAACATGGAAGGGCCAATTAGAAATTGGTGACAGGAAGAGGGGGACTTTGGGAAAGAGTTGGTGCTGAGTGGGTCTTTGTATCCATGGGGATAATCCGGTAGGGAAAAGACAACAGTACAGTGGGGAGAGAACAGTTGTGCAGGAGCGCAGCCACTGAATAGGTAGAAGGGGTGGGGCCAAGTGGGATCATCAGGCCCGAGTGGGAGCAGTGATGTTTCTTTTTCAGTTAAATGGGAAGCTAGCAAGATAATGACAGATTGACAGATTTGTGTCCCCTCTCCTCGACTACCAGAAAAGGTACAAAATTGCCTGCTTCTCATAACTACTGTGATGATTTTTGAAGACTCCTGGCCCTAACTAAGTCTCACTATGGTGTATACTCAGACGCAAGGGCCCTACCCTTTGATCGTCTCTACATCTCCAGTGCTTAGGCCAACCAGCATGGAAATATCCATCAAGTAATTATTGTTTCTCTTCATTTTTGCCTTCATGAAAGTGGTAACACTAACATTTCCCAAGGCTATGTTGACATTTTTATCCTGGAGCCACCCATTCATGTGCCTTCATGGTCTATCTAACTTGCATATATTTGTTTCTATTCAAACTGTTCAATTTTTAAGCAATGTACAAAAGTACAAAAGCCTAATATGTTTTCCCAACCAGGTCAGAGCTGAGGTGCACAAAGGGACCAACACAGTAAGGGACCAGAGGCATCTGGGTGAGCTGCTCAAGCCTCAGTGCATGTCACATGATGCATTTAAAGCTGTAAATGTTGTCACAGGAGAATCTCTTGTCCTTGCAGCGGCCACACAGCTCCTGCCAGTGAGGCCTCCTTACATCCATGTGTATTATCTTTTGAGGACAGGACCAACGGGACTTTGAACAAGTCTTTAGAAAACAAGAAATCGTGTGGACACTATGTGATCAAATTAGGATTTCAAATGTAATTCACAAAGCAAGAGCCTTTTCTCCACAACCCCCACCCTACTGTTTTTCCCCTGCTTTGTATCCTATGAGAAAGCCAAAGCCAAGTCGCACAAAACCATCCGCTTCCCTTTAGATGCTGTGCATCTGTCAAGATGAATTATCAGAGATGATTAGAAGAGCATGGCTGAGACAAGAAGACACAGAATTTCTGTCAAGTGTGCTCACCACTAAGGTCTTCACATGCTACGCGGGGAAGAGGCCGAGGAGCAGTAAGTGAGCAGTAAGTGATTCAGCCAACTACACAGACACCCCAAAACATGAGCACTCACCAGTGGCTCTCAACCAGCAGCAATTTGAACTCCAGCAATCTCCTGGCAAAATCTGGAGATAAATCTGGTCACATCACTGAGAAGGACGGCTGTTCTAGAGGAAGCTGGGTTTTCTGTACTGGACGTGCCTTCTTGTTACTAGAACAAAGGTTCTTTTTAACCATTACCCCATTCTATCTTCTGATCAAGACCTCTCTGCATGGAGCCTGGTGAAACTCCTCACGTGCCTGCCTTCCCAATTCTGTTAGTCACCGATGTTGATAATGACAGCTCCATTTTCTATGTCTGTAGTCAAACAGAGAAAGTCTAGCTTTATCTTCCAATTATGAAAATAGGCTTTTTCCTTTTCCACAATGAAAATGTGATTTATTAGATGCTGTACTAAATGTCTGTCTTCCATCCACCTACTTTTAAACATGTGTCCTCATAAGAAAATTCTAATACCCAATACTCACATGGTGCTTCCTATATGAATTGTTCTATCCAGCACTTTACATAGATTAATTCCATTCTCCTAATACCCTTATAATGGAGAAAGGCTCTGGAAAAAAAAAAACCGGGGCTTATTCCAAAGTTAGGTTTGTTTCTGGTAATGGTGAATTAGGTCCTTTTGAACAAGCCTACTTAGGACAACAGAAAACACTGAGGTAAAAAAAAATTTCTTAAAGGAACTATTTAAAGTCAATAGAGAATTGCCAAATCATTAGAGAGAAAAAAATAGAGGTGAGCCTGAATTTTTTTTTTTTTCTCTAAAGGTACCGGCCAATTCTGAGAGAAAGACAGTAGGAATCTTCAAATGACTAACAAGTTGAAAAGGCTTTGCAACCATTTTAAACATGAAAAAAAATAAGCTTGAAAAACAACTCGATTTTTGAGTTGAGACCCAGAAAAGGTATGCCCTAAGTATAAAAATGAACCAAAAATTGACCAGCTTTCACAGATACCAAAGCCCAGATTCAAAACATCAATTCAACTGGAATACAGTGACCTGAAATGGTTAGGTTTTCCATCACCTGCAAGAAACAAATCTTCTGTAGAAGAAACTACTCTAGGCCTCATTTATCAACATAATATGAGGAGACAGATCACAGTGGAAAACCAAGAAAATAAAGAGGCTTTCAACACATTCACAGGGATTAAGTTAATGGCTTATCTGATACAGACTTTAAGAGACTAAGACTGATATTCCCAGCAAACAAGTGAAAGTCATTGTTTCAAAGAGACAAAAAGCTAGTGCTGAAAAATTCAATAAATTAAATCAATAACTCAATGGATGAACTTCATAGCTGACTGGAAAGAGCTGGGGAAAGAATCAGAAAAATGGAAGTAGCTTAGTAAGTAAGATCCACAACTGAAGCGGGGAGAAAGAACAGAATAGGAAATACAGAAAATAGCATGAAAGGTATAAGAGACATGGCAAGGGGTATATTATGAGGAATTGAAAGAAAGAATGGGGTGGAAGTAATATTTCAAAAGATAACGACAGATCATATTCCAAAAGTGATAAAAACCTTCAAGCTATAGATTCAAGAAATACTCTGAATCCTAAGCATGATAAATAGAAAAAAGCAAGGCATATTCGTTGTGAAGCTGCTTAAAAGTTAAGCAGAGAGGAATACCTCAAAAACAAGCAGATTTAAAGGGGAGGAAGAGTTGGGGAGAGATCGCTTCAGAGGAGCTACTAAGACTAACGGCCACCTTTGCAGAAAGGGCAGAGCCCTACAGAGCTGAACAGAAACGACTGCCAACCTGAAACTTCTATACCCAGCAGAAACGTGTTTTTTTTTTTTTTTTAAGTTATCCTGACAAAATGAAATATGCCATCCTCAGATCTGCACTTTGGGAAATATTAAAATGTATTCTTCAAGTCAAATGTGTTCTACAAAAAAGACCCTAGAGCAGCAGGGAGGATGAACGCAGCTAAAGCTAGGTGAATATGTATCCTGTGATGTTTAACATTAAAATGTCCAGCAGCAGCACCAGGTAAGTCATGATTAAGTGATAAGGAGTTAACGTCCTATGGTCACTGTCAATGAGGTAAGATTAACAATTTACATTGAATGTGATAAATTAGAGAATTATCTTATAATCTCCAGGGCAACTACCAGAAGAACAGTAAAAAGTGAGTAACTACGAAGATTATAGGGGAGGAAGAGGAATTCTTTTTCAAATCAATTCAAGTGAACACAAGAATGAAAAGAGTAGAATACATTTAAATGCAATTTAATAATTCTATGAAACAGACAGGTGATATTAGACTAGAAAATGTTAAGATAACTCATTTGCAAATTATTAGACTATTTTTTAATCTAGAAATACTTACTTGAAAATATATTTGTAACAAAACAAATGATTTGTTGTTTTAAAAAGAACCTCTTGTTTATGAAAATAAACTGTGTCACATTTTTCTGAAAAGCTGACAGAAATTTTCTGCCAACTATTTTGGAAATAACCTAGCACTCAATCCAGAATCATCAAGAAAAACCAAATTCTTCGATTTCTAGGACACTGGAGACGCAGTGGGATCTGGTCAAAACTGACAGGAACTGTTGAACATTGACCAAATTGTTGTCTTACTGAAATTTCTTGGTATGTTACATCAAGATAACGCCAACATCAAAACTTGGATTATAGTAGATAGTGCACATAAAGCCCCTACCCCAAAGTGTGGCAAATAGTAAAAGCTTAATGAAGTTTACCTTTTAAATTATAACATCAAAACTATACACTGAGTGTTTGAAGAAAAACACACACCTGTACATAAATCCACCACTTAAGGCAATTTCAATCAATTTTTCTCCCATCCCTATTCCAAGTAAACCCAATATTATAAAAATAAAAGCACAGAAAATCGAAACCTCCTACATAGATATGCAAGTCTATCAAACGCTAATGTGATGCCACAGAAGCTTCACATTGAGAATGGGGGCCTTAGAGAGACAATGGAAGTGTTCCACAGGCTTACCTGACACTGTATGGCTTCTACCCGGTAAGGGTGAAAACTCTTCTGGCCCTTGCAACAGAGCTGTTTGAAGAAAATCAAAAGAGAAACTTGTCTTTTTAAATTCAAGTTGACATGGATCCTGGGCTCCCAGTTCCTAAGTAGCCCATTCCCTCACCTGTCACCTGCTTTTGCCCAATCTCTACCCTGAGGCCATAAGCTCTTCTGGTGCCATCATACTTACTCTTACTCTTTGAATTTCATTTGCCTTACCTGTAAGATTCCGATCCTACTCCTGACCTTCTCTGTAATTCTGATGACTACCCAACAATGAACATGAAGTCTTCAATGGGAAGCAGCTGTCATTTCACTCTGGTGCAGGCCAAACCATTGGCCTTTTTTTTTTTTTTTTCTTCCAGTTCTTTTAGCTCCTGCTTTAATTTTTTCCCAGGATTTCCCACTTTGATCTTCAAATTCCCCACAGTTACCCACCCATCCACATGAATGCTAGGCTTTGAGCATTGCCCTGTGCACACATCCACCCTGCCTTAATGCTGAGCTCCTCTAATTTAGCCTTTAAAGTCTCGCTAGGATAACGAGATGCCTGAGCACCTCCACCTCCTGTCCTCTCCTCAACTGAACAGGATCAATCATCCTCCTTCTGTGTTATTTCTGACAAACTTCCATAACATGGGTGCCATTCATTGCACTTGTCACCAAAATCGCATCCTGGCTGCATCACTCCAATCAGAATAAATTTCTTAAGGATGAATTTTATGTCTTATTTGTACTCCAGTGTCTTGAAGTATTGGAATTAGAAACATTTATTTTTTCTCACAAGAGAGAGTAATTCTAGTTTAGTTTAAAAATCCATTTGCTTCAGGTGTCCAGTAAATGGCTAGTGTGAAAGTCCTGTTTTCATTCATTGTTAGTATTCCTCTATCTCTATCATGCTTTAGCTGGAAATGCAGTATCTAGAAACACGACAGCAGAGTTGACTCAAACTCAGGTGCTTCTAGAAGTTAATAAAACATACCAGGTGTAAAATGTTACACATCCAAGATAGGGCATATATTCAGTGAAGAGTGAGAGTAGCTGCTTTGCCCTGGCTGAATGGTCTCACACTAAAACTCAAGTCTATGGGGTTTGGAATCTATCTGGAAATGGGGAAATGCAGACTGGGAAGTCTTGTTCCATCTCAATGTGTTCACAACTATTCAAATTAAGGCTATTTAGCCTAAAAGAAACCAACAGGCTAACTTTTACAATGATCTCTCTTTTGCATGGCACACGGAATTCAGTTACCATTAATTCAAGGGCTAATTGGAGGGCCGGGGAGAAAGGGAACAGTTAGGGAAATCATTTTATGAACAATCTAGATATCTAAGTGATACTAGAAAAGAATTGAAAGAAATTTATTTGAAAAATTTCTCTTTTGCCCAACCTCGTGGACACACTGGGGAAATTTCCTAGCCCTGAGGCCTGGACTTCTTCAAATATACCAACTAAGTTGATAAAGTCCCAGTGTACATACACAACACAAGTTCATTTAAATAAACTGACATTTTGTCTAATGGTACCCTTGAACCCAAGAGAACACCAGGCCACGGCTCAGCAGCCTCAGGAGCACATGTGGACTTTCCTGTTTAACCCACTCCTTTGCTGAGCACCTATGATGTGCCTGGCACTGAGGATGCCAAGGTGAGTGAGATGGCGTTAAGTCACACTTCATTAGGAAACCCTTTCTTCCTCCACTCAGCGTCTCTGCTATTCCAACCTCCTCCACATCTCACAAATTTGGCTCACCTTGTTAGTTCCACAAATGCACCACACGTAACCACTTTTCCAAAGGGTGATCCAATCTTTACAGTGAAAATAGCCATATTTGTGTTCCAAAACCTGCAAAGAAAGAAAAGACTTTTATTATCTTCGGTGGAGAAATCTAGATCCTTCCTTGCTTGTGGCTTTGTATGAAAATTAAAAAGCTCCTTTAACCTCATTCACAGCTGTTCTCAAGGTTACGACAATCATTAAGCCTCTCATCTCTCAAGGATTACTGAGATATTTCTTGTTGCCATCTCATGCTTCTCCATCTCATTTGCCACAATGCTACCAGCCATCTGCCTCAAGTGAAAATCGAAAAACACGTTTCACAGATTTGTAACTCTTGTTTGTCACCTCATTAGGAATAGCACTTGTTGCCAGACTTTTGGTTCCCATGTGCTTACAGCTGGCACCTTACTTTACTAAGTGACAAAACATGCAGGCCATGTACACATAGGTTTTCAGAGCATCCTCCATTGGAGGAAGCAGGGAAGGATTTCCTGCCATTATATCAGGAATGAACAAGAAGAAAGTGAGGATGAGATTCAAAGACAGGGTCAAGGGAGAGGAAGTGCACCTGGCAGCAAGGTTTCCTGAGCTGGTCGGTGACATATCCTGAGGCCTACTGGCTCTCCCTTTTTCTGGGACTCTGGTCATCTTCTGCCACATCTTCTCTTGCACCTCTGGGGTGGTGGCGACGGATACTGCTGGCTGACATCCACAGGACCTGAAAGCACATTGGTCCCCTCATCCTCCTAATCCTTCCATGTTCGGGACAAGCCCTGGTAGCCCAACACTGAAGAACAGATGCCCCAGTCTGGCAGGGCTGACCTGGGGCCTGTGTTGTCCCAAGGAGAGCAACTGCACAGGGTGCAGGGCTCCAAAGATCCTTGCACAAACCTGTCCATCCGTGAGCTCACATGCAAGCCCACCTCCTTGGTGTTGGTCTTGCATAGGCGTAGGCTCAGGCTGGGGTTCTTCTGGGCCAGGATGGCCTTGTAAGGGTTGGTGCAGTAGCCTGCAGCCGGCATGGGCACCAGTAGCCCCGACCGGGCCAGGAAAGTGGGGGCACCAGTGTTCTGCCTCCAGTCCGGCTGTTTCTGCTCAGAGGGTCTGGGCTGCCGCAGGGAAGGGTGTTCCCATATGGTGTCCCTGCTAAAGGGCATAGGGAAGATGGACAAAGTGCTCCATCTGCTCAACCGGCACCCAGGAGCAGCACAGTATCTTGGTGCAGGTCGTGTGTGTTCGTGACCAACCTGCAACCTTCTCCTGCCCCTTGTAATTCTCCTGGCCAGTTAGGTTCAAGTTCATTCCTATGCTCTCCATTTATTTCAGATTCTGATGGGAGCTGAAGCCCCTTAACCTAATTGATGGGAGGAGGAGAGGTACCTGGCTACAGAGGCGTAACTGCCACCTATATCCAATTGTTGCGCACTGTCTCTTTAGCTCGCTGCTCCTGAATCTTTTTTTTCCCAGGCTGTTTTTCATTTCTGACTTATTGGCACACATGCTTTAATTAATAATACATTTATTCACCTAGTAATGAACTATTTTAGAGATTATATTTTAAAGCACATAGCAAAATGAATACAAGCAGCCTTATATAAGGAGAGTCTAAGGAAGAAAGCACACATGCCAGAGTTCATGCATGTTGAGACCACCGGAGCGGGGAGCATGAAGTCAGGGGGGTGGGGAAGGCGGTACACAGAGAGAGAAAGTGTCATTTCAGAGGATTTTATGACACGAGTAACGTTCCCCCTCCACTCTAGTGAGCACTGTCAAAAACAGTGGGGGTGAAGGAAGCACATTGTTCTGTATCTGATAAGGGACTAAATGTCAGTAATTCATTAGATTTAAGTATAACAATTCAGAAGCCCTTTGGGAATGAAAGTGAAGCAGTGTCTGAAGCATTTTTAAGGTCTTCAGCCACTAGATGGTCACCACTGACCATCTCGGGTCTAAATGGAAGCCAGCTGGAAAAAAAAAAAAACACCCCTAGTGCATATTTCTTCTTGTGACCAAAATAATTCAGAAAAAGATCTAATAGGCACAGAGAAAGAATGTACCAACTTCATTGCTTTAGAAAATTCTTGGCCATGTATTTCAGGTGTACTGAAAACAGAGACACTACTAAGCGAGGAAACAGTGGTAAATAACAGAACCGTCGGGCAACGTCTTGATTCTCCCACTCGTGCCTAAAAGTATGAGCTGGCTGAAACTTCCCTGATGGCTTCTCCACTTCGGGGTGTTGAAAAGTGTGTATTCAGGATCAGAGAATTGCCTGAGGAGACATCCAGTTCAGTTCTCTCAAATAATATGACTGAACCTGATTTTAAAGAACAATCTGAAGCCTCTTAAATTGGATCGAAAATACACTCTTTACTCACAGAAAGAGAGTTCTTTGTGTTCAAGTTGTGTTGTTGTAAGCTGGCCAGCTGCTATCACACACACTCCCATGGCTTTGAAGAATACAGGTTGAATATCCAATTTGAAAAAGAAAACTAGAAATTTTGTTTATGCTGTAAATGATGAAACATGTCATCAAGGACTAAAAATGCAGAAAGGCCAGGTATCAGGACTGAGTAACCATACAGCCCAATTTGAAGCAGCCACTTTTGAAGTGCCACCCACAGTTACAAAAGCCAATCCAGGTACATGAGTGCTTGTGTGCATGTGTCCATATGTGTGTGTGTGTGTGTCTCATTTTTTTCTCCCCAGCACTAAACAGGGTGCACTGTGTTTGGGTCTGTGTTGGCAGGAGGGAGAATCCATGACAAAGACAAGGAGCCCCTGGCCCAGCTGAGCATGAGGTGGGGAGAAATCCAGGCAACTGGGCTTTTCACCCTGTGGTTTCTGGAAGATTTGGGGCCAGGATTCTCACCCTGGTGCAAGTTGAGGCATGCTGTGTCCCCATTGTGACCCGGAAAGAGTGAAGGGCCCAGGCATCCAAGTGCACAGAAATTCTGAACCAACCGCCGTGCTGCGTGGTAGTGTTCCAGATGGAGGGCAGCACCTGCTACATGACAGTCCTGTGCCGGCAGAAGCTCCAGAAGGTGCCGCACTTCCACAATCAGACGCTCGGCTTCTGTGACGTGGGCTACAGGTAAGCATGGGGGGTGGCGGGAAGGGGGTCCCCCAGCGGGAAACAGCGGCGGGATTCCTGGCGACACCTCACACAGTGGACTCAGCCGCAGTGTCGTTTCTTCAGATTCACCGCATAGGGCTGGGGCATGTGCAGGCAGCACACAGATGTGCGAGGGGGAAAAGGACAGCTGGGAAAGCATAGTAAGCTGAGGGGAACTCTGGCTAAAAGGGTGAAGACAAGCCAGCAGGTCAGGCAGAAAGTCCAGATGTCAGTGTGGCTGGAGGTCGCAGAGAGGAGCGAGGGGCACAGGGCTTGTGGGTCACATCACGCTGTGGATTGTGGCTCTACTGAAGAGGCAGAGATAAGGGACAGCTGTGAGCATGCTCTTCCAGTTCCCAGCGTCTTACTGGTAAGGCAGGTTTCCAGGTGCCACATTGATGGGATTCTGTTGGGCCAGGGTACAGCCAGGAAATCTGGGGATCTCACTCGGAGAACTCTAGAAGCCTCCTAGAGTACACCCAGCTCTTCTGGTACAAGATTTTAGAATTCAAAAGTACCAAGGTCAAGATTGTGTTTCCAAGACACTCTCACTCTAAGCGTGCCCTTAAGGACAAGAAGACAGCAGCCTGGCTCCACAGCCTCGGGCCTGAACTTCATGCAGAAAAGCAGGCTCAGGTCTGTTTCTCAGATTTGAGGACTCAGAGTCTGACCCAAATGTTCATAATCTTCCCCTCTTGTCACCTCATGTTTTCTAAGGGTGTCGATTTCTTTACCTGTCAAATGGGGCTTCCGACTGAAACCACTGGGTACTGGTGGTAGAGGTTTAAAGTAGAGGCATCCGTTTAACAAATGCACAGCGTGCATCAGTCACCTGTGTCAGGTGCTTGAGTCATAAGCAGGGTCATTTCTGGCCCAGTTCTAGGAGCCCGTGTCACTGTGGTATTTCTAGGGTGTTCAGATCTGGTTTCTGAGAGTCTGGCTTCTTAAGGGCCCTAGATCTGGAATTTCCAACACGCTGTGCATCACTGACGACCAGAGGCAGATGGTGAAGGTGGCAGATGCTGCTGCTGCAGACATCCATCTTCCAGTTAACTTTGACGTGCCCAGTCACACTCGCTCAATCGAGGGGCGTCCACTGGGTCTTAAAAATCTGCCGAGGCTACTGGCTCCATGTCCAGTTGTGGGCCCATTCCTAAGTCCGTGACCATGCCATGAAAGTGGACCCAGGAGGGTAACAGTACAGGATGGAGGCTGGGGTGAGGGCCGAAGAGCTTCTTGATGGAGAGTTCTGAGGCAGGGGTTTCTGGGGGGTGACCTTGGGCAAATCATCTCTAAGTCTCTGCTTCCTCAGCTTAAAGTCAGGGTGATGACAGTACCTGCCTCAGAGGATTGACTGCATCTGAGGACTTAGCAAAGCAAGAGCTCAACAGATCCTCCAGGGAGGCAGGAAAGCACAAGGATTCAGATCTTGGAGGTGGGAGTCCCGGGGAGCTGGGTGAAAATCCTGGCACTGTCCCTGACTGGCTATGTGACCATGGGCAGGTGAGGTGTCTCCACCTCTCTAATTCTCTGTCTACAGAATGGGAGCAGGACTAACTCACAGGTTTCTGTGAGAATCAGAAAGGTGCGCAGAGACCTGTGCTTGGAAGAGCAGGGCCCACTGTCACTGCAGTGGTTGAAAAAAAAAAACGAGAGGAGGAGGCTTGGGAACATGTGTGTGAGTGACAGGAATAAAGGCAGGGATGAGTGGAAGAGGGAGAGGGATTCTTCTTCCAGGAGGCCCTCCCTCATTCATTATTCTCCCTCACGCACCCCCAACAGTTTCCTGATCAGAGAAGACGGGATCATGTATGAGGGCCAGGGCTGGATCAGGAAGGGGGAACATTCAGGTGAAGGCTGGAACCACAGATACATTGGCATCACCTTCATGGGCAGCTCCATGGGTGAATGACTGTCCAGCCGACAGTGCACAGGGCTGACCCAAGCCTGGGAGACAGCATAGAATCCGCACAGAACCCTGGGTAGTCATTGGGAGACGGACACCTACAAGCTATGTGACCTTGCACAAGTGACTGCTTTTCCGAGTATCATTTCTTCCCTTGAGTTATAACCATTTTAAGCACACAGTCTGGATGAGGATACTTCATCTGTTGAAAAGTTCCTCTGCTGGCCCATGGCACCAAGCAGTGTTTGGTGAGAGCATTGCTGTGGGTAGTACCAGAGGTCTGAAGAAAGGGGAGAAGCAGCAGTAAGGATGACAGCTGGCATTTGTCAACCGGGGACCATTCAATAGGCTTTAGATGAGGCATATGATCACATAGCCCATGGCAGGGACCACTAGTCTTTTCTTTCACAGATGAGGAAACTGAAGCACAGAGCATCTATGTCAGGGCCAGGGAATTGCAGAGAGGGATCTGGGCCCTGGCGTGCCAGCTGGGAGGGCACAATTGAGACTGCTACCCCACACTTCCCCTGTCATCTGAGGAAGCCCCAACTCCACTCCTGCCTCTGCCCAACACAGAGCAGACACCCCTGTTTAGGGCCATCAGGGTGGCCAAGCATCTGCTGGCTTGTTGTCTGCCTCAAGGATTCCTGCACCGCCACTACAAGGTCAAAGGACACTGGCAAGTGCAGCAGATGCTCTCGCCAGGAGACCAGCTGTACCAATTCATCCAGACATGACCATGACACGGCGTATCAGGGCTTATCTCCATCCCGTCAGAAACCCACACCCCACAATAAAGGTCAGCTCCTACTGTGCTCCCGTGTCCCGCTGACCCCAAACCTTTCTCACACCAAGACTCCAAGTGTGCCCCCACCTCCCAGTGCTATGTCGCTGCTGCTTCTCAGAACCTAGAGAGGCCTTGACTCTGAACCAAAATCCCAAACACCCCAGCTCAGAATCAACATCACAGCTCAGAACCCAAAGGTCTCAGGTGCAGGAATTGGCACCAAACAGCCCAGATGTCACCGATGGCCACTTTGGGGTACTCCCAGGCAGTGAACCACCATGTGAGACACCTCTCTCCAACCCATAGCCAGAGAATCCCTGTGTACAATCTCTTTTGGATTGGGTTCCTCTGGGTACAGGCTTCTCACGACACCCCACCGTTCCCCCCTTACACTGCTTTAGTGTATGGAAGTTTTTCTTACTCCTGAACTCCAACCTATCCCCCAATCACTCACGTGCCCAGAAATGCACACCGGTGTCAACTATAGTCCCCCGCACCCAATTTGCACATGTCCCTCCTTCTCAGGACTCTTCAGTCATCAGCTGAGGGACCCCAATGGCAAATAGGTTCATTTACAAAACACACAGACAGCCAGCTCAAGGGCAGGAGCGAGGCACGTGTGGATGGAGGGGCGTGAAGTCCCCCTTGATTCTCTCTCTTTTTCTCCATGGCTTCAAGGATGGCTGTGGGGCTGGAATGGTGCATGTGACCTTCTGGACCCTGGGACTGGGAACAGAGGGCCGGGGTCCCTTGTCCCATCCCCGCTGCCACATGCATGCCTTTTGGCCTCCTCCGGATCCAGGCCAGGGCAGGAACAAGGGGAAGTCAGAGTCCCCAGGCCAGGACACCGCCCGACCCGAGCTCCTTCCTGCTGGCAACAGCCCCGCACACTCGGGTTCAACCTACCGCCGTAGCCCTTCACCCATGCATTGCTACAGATCCTGGTACAGTCCGCCCCTTTCTGAGCCCCCCAAACTCTCCCCCCAACACGGGTCCCTACCCTACATTCCCTGCTCAGGGCCTGCCTCCAAGATTCTCCAGAGCTCCCTGGGGCTCCACAATGTCCCCCATCAGCCCCGGGACACAATCAGCCCACATCGCCAAGATCTTCATCAGGGATGCTGCATCCTGTACCTCAACTACACCCTAGGGCCCCACACCTCCCCGGTCCCCACATCCAGGCCCCACGTCCTGATGCTGCATGCTCAGCCTCACTAACCTCTGCACAGACCCCGCCCACCGTGGCCCAAAATGGAAGCATCCTGTCTGAAGGTGGTCTCTGATGCCCCCTGCCCTGCATTTGTCACCCCCTGAGGCACCCTGCTCCACCCGCATAGGGCTCACCCCACAAACCCCGCCCCCAGCCACCAGCAGGCGGGGTCCCGACTCCCTGTCCTCCCCGGCCACACCCCACACCCCCTTTGGGACATGGCTAGATATCTATCCAGGGTGCTCAGCCACGCCAAATCTCTGCTCTGTCGCCTTCGCCTCCTCACACGGCCGGGACACCATGGGCACAGGGACAAGGCTGTTTTCTGGTCTGGCGTCCACCACCCGCCCTGCCAGCACCTCCCTGCATAACCTGCCCAGCTGAGCCTCCAGATGGTGCTTCTCTGATACTAGGGGACAGGGAAGAGGGTAGGGCCTGGTGGTGCATGTGTAGGCACCCCCGTTATCCCCACTCCTCATTGGTGTCCTTGTGCACCATTTATCCTATCTTACGATTGGCGGCCACACCGCTCCTTCATCGTCATCCACACCACAGGGTGGACACAGCCCTGGGAGTCCTACTTCCAAAATGTCACCCTATCTTCCTTCACACTCTCACAGCCTTGCCCTGGTCCTGGCCCCAGGTCCCCAGCTCCCAGCCAGGATGCTCCACCTCCCAATCACAGGGGGACACTCCAAAATGCAGATGCGACCAGGTCACAGGCTGCGTGCAGAAGGCTTTTTCCAGACAAAGACATGCACACAAGGCTCTTTGTGACAGCATTATTTGTAAGAGCAAAAGAGTGGAAATGACCCAAGTGTACATTCCAAAGAACTAGTTAAATTTCTCAGCACATCCACTCACCTGAGTCCCACATGACTCTACGAAGGAACAAAAAAGATCTCCATATACTGTCATCAAGGGACAACCAGATGGAAGTTTAAAAACAGTCCTGGACAATGTTTAGTGTGTGTCCTTATGTAAAAGAGAAAAAGAAATTACAAATTACACATGTTCCTATTTCAAAAATTGATAAGGATAAATTAAAAGCTTTAAAAATTAAGTTACCTATGAAAGATGGACAGATAGAATTGACAACCTGGATACAAGCTGGACCCCTCTGAATGTACCCAATTTTTAAATTTTGACTTTGGAACTGTGAAAATATTCTCCACACTGAACAAACCCCATGCCCTCTGATCTCGGACCTAAGCAAGGTCAGGCCTGCTGAGTCATTAGATGGAAGACCACCTAGGAAGACCAGGTGCTGTAGTCATAAAAAATAAAAGGTAAGGTATTGTAAGCTGACAAGATCCTTGCAATGTGTGAAGTCAACGAAGAGCTGCCTCACTCCCCCCAAAAAAAGATTAATAATAATGATAATAAAAAAAAAAAACAAAAAAGAGAATATGCTACACAAATAAATTTTAACAGAAGTAATTGCTAAAATGTTTTAAAGAGACTCAAACTCATTTGTATATTGAAGTTGGTGGCAGACTGGAGAATGAAGTCATCACTGAAACAATTTTTTTATCCATTTCAGCAAGTAATTTTCCAAAGAAATCATAAATTCATTCAGTCCTCTCATTAATAGTAATTACATTGATATTATCAGAATAAAGCAAATACATAATTATGAATTGTGTTACTATTACTAGAAGTGAAGATTTTTCAGCATGAGAAAAGACATAGAAATGAAAGAGGTTAAAATCACAGATATCCTTTTTCTCTTTCTATAAATGTGTATACTTTCTGTCTCTTTCCACCTCAGAACACCTTAGAGCAATGTCAACCCAATGGCCATAAACACTCCGTACGACGAGACTGTGGTCTCTAAATACAATTTCCTCCTAACAGGAACCAGCGCTCCTTGGAACAGTTACTTCTGCCAGCTCTGGGCTGGAAAGTACAAGATATCTCGACATGCCACAAAAAAAAGAGCCATATGTAGTGGGATGAATATTAGCCTCCCAGATAAATCCATGTTCTAATCTCTGGAATCTCTGAAAGTTGCCTTATATGGAAAAAAAAGCTAATAGATCTGATTAAATCAAAGACTTTGAGATGAAGAGGCTATCAAAGTGGGCCCTAAGAATAATCTCAGGTATTCTTATAGAAGAGAGGGTGAAGGAGATTAGACACAGAAGAGGAGAAGGGATTGTGGCTACAGAGGCAAACCTTGAAGTGAAGTGGCCACAAGCCAAAGATTGGTGGCAGCCACCAGAAGCTGAAAGAGGCAAGAAATGGATTCACCTCTGGAGCCTCTGAGGAGAGAACTACCCAGTCAACACCTTGACCTCAGCCCAGTGAAAGAGATTTCAAGACTTCTGGCCTCTGGAATAGAAAAACATTTAATTTCTGTTGTTTTAAACCACAAAGAATGGAATTCAGCACGGCAGCCATAGGAAACCCACATAACATGAACTAAATTTACATTCGTGAGTACATAATAATAGTACCAACTGAATAAAACTCAACGATCTTCATGCACTACACAAGGAAACCAACTCATTACTCTGAGAAAAGCTAAATAAAGGTGGGAAAAAACAGGCATTCATCATGCCTTTCTCATGGGAAATGTACCTCAGAGAAACCAAACAGTTGACACAAGAATGCTTTCTTTATCTAATAAGACCAGCTAACAAAAGCAGAATTATGGAATTAGCTTATTACCTTTACCAAATCTTAGGAAAAACCTATCTGGCCATGGATCATCAATAATTACCAAAACTATATATTAACTCAGTTATTCTCACCTTGCCTGAAAATTAAAATCAATTAGGGATCAGAAAAACTTACAGGACCTACGTTTCTGGCAACAGTTTGAATTGACCCTTGTCACCAACAGTAAGGCAACATTGTACTGTAGTTCTTAGCCAGTGCGATCAGGCAATAAAAAGAAATGAAATTAAGCATTGAGAAGGAATTAACACAATGGTCATTTGCAGATGATGACAAACACTGACAATCAGAAAGAATCTACAGATAAATTATGAAATAACAAAGCTAACTGAGGTTGCTAGACACACTCAATATACAAATATCTATTATACTCAAATCAACATGAATGATATTTAAGGTAAAGAATCCATTAACAACAGCATGAAAAAGAAATCTAAAAACAAGGGTGAATGGAATGATATTCCTGAGACAATAAATAAGAACTAAATAGACTAACTGTCTCTACAGACTGCAACACTCACTACAGTATGAATAAAGATTTCAGCTGTCCCTAAATTGTTCTATAGATTCAACATGATAACAACAAGTTGTATGTGCTTGTACTGTAAAAGCTATTAATTCTACAATTTATGTGGAAATGCAATTGGCCAAACACAACCAAAAGAATCTTCAAAAGAAAAAACAAAAGTGAGAGGACTGGCTCTACCCAATATCGCACTAATCGTAAAGCTTCTGTCATGAGAAGAGGATGGTGCTGGCACCAGGTGAGACAAATAAACCACTGGACTCCAGAGCACAGAACCTCACCTATGAAGAAACACGATTAGTCATAAAGGTGATAATGGCTGAGCAGTAGGATAAGGACACTCTTTTCCATAAACAGGGCTGGGATGGATGATTGCCTTGTCAATAAAGGACCTCTGCCTCATGAAATGTCAATACCCGGTGAACTGTAGGTGTCAGAATTATAGATGGTGATGTAAGAGAATGTCTTCGTGACACTGGGGCAAAAGGAAACTGATACAGGACATTAAAATTACTAACTGCAAAGGAAAAACATCTAAATGAGTCTACATACAAATGAAGAACCTCTGTTGATCAAAAGACACTTACATTAAGAGAGTGAAAAGTGAAAAGACCCGAGAAAGGCAAAGAGGAGAGTTTCTGAACCACATAAAATTCATAAAGGTGTTTATCTCCAGACTCTGTAAAGAACTCCGAGATATCAATAAAAATGGGTGAGCAGAAGGAAAACAAAAATGACAGGTGAACTGGTATCTCGCAAAAACAGAAACCTAGCTGGCAACCATATGTAAGAAAAAGTGCTCAGCCTCACCAGGAATGAGGGAAATGTAAACGAAAACCACCCAAAGGTGCTGGGCTGAACAAAACTTTCTAAGAGAGGGATCCATCTCTCACTATGCAAAGTCACCAGCCTCAGCACCTCCTGACAGAAGCAAAGTGTCTTCTCAAAAACCTGCACCGGGTTTAATAACTACATCAGAAATAGAGAAAATAGAGGAACACATTAACCATGAAGAACAAGTTCAAAAAATCTGGACCATGAAAAACTCTACAGGAAAAAGGACCTGGCTTCTTCCACTACTGAGCAGCAGGAAAAAACAAGTTACTCAAATCCATTAAAAGAGATTTAACAGACACATTGACGAATTGCACTGTGTGGCTGAATTGAGATGTTTGTTAATTCACAGAAGATATCTGGAAGATAATCGGAGAAGTGTCAACACATACACACAATAGAGAGTTTTGGCAGTCCTGTCATATGTGCTAATGGTGCTTCGGTTTTTATCGTAAATGTCCCTTTATTTTAAAGATAGATTCTGGAGTATATATGGAGGAGAAATGATGTCTGGGATTTACTTCTCTGGAGAGAGTGGGGAGTGCAGAGGAAACAAGATGGGTAAAACATAGAAGACATTTGAACCTGGGCACAAGCACATGCACATTACACTCTTGTCTACTTCTGTGTGTACTTAGAAATTTTCCTAATAAAACACTTTATATATATATATATATATATATATATATATATATATATATATATATACACACACACACACACACACACACACACACACACACACACACACACACACACATATATATATATATATATATATATATATATATATATATATATATATATATATATATATCTGTGGCTCCGAAGCTCTCCAAAGAGCTTCCCCTTTGGCTCCTTGTAGCTGCTCTCCCAATTCTTGCAAGGGAAGCTCATTCCTCCTTGATTTCTCCAGTGACTGCTCATCCTTCAAACATCACCTCGCATGGAAGCTGGCCTGACCACGGCCAGGCCCGGTTGTGTCCCTCTGCTCTCTGCTCTGCGGCTGTCTGGATGTCCCCTCCCAGCAGCTGAGCTGGCGGTCATCAGGTAGATAGATGATCTGTGTTTTGTCTGGATCACTACATGCTGCTGTGGGCCCCTTGGGCAGGAACCTGGGCTCTCCCATCAGGTGCCTACATCTAGCGCTGCCACACTGATGACAAGGAGGGAAACTGTGGCATTTCACTTCACATCTCTGTGGAGTGATATGACAATAAGACCTGAAAGGAGGTGGTGGGACTCTAGAACAAGGGCTTAGACCACGTCTGGCACTGAGAAATGGCCCAGAAATATTAACTGGTGCTGGGCAGCATGCCTGGCACACAGTAGAAACTCATTAAAAGTTTGATTAATGCATGAATGAATCCTGGAGTCTTCCTCAACTCCCAGGCTCTAGAATGGGAAGAGGAAAAACAGCCAGGAACCGGCTGTGGGAATCTCAGGGCAGGGGGCACGTCTGTGTGACCAGCCTGAGAAACACACATGCACAGACACGCACACACCTACCAGACCAGAGAGCAGACCTGAGGCTGACCTGAAAGTGAAGCTGACCTTCCTCTCAGGTCTCTGTTGAGCTCTTCCAGAAAGACCTGCAGGCTTCCCCAGCCCCAGGGGCTCTCAAACATGACAGGGCTGAGAAATGGTGCTCCCAGTCAGCACCCAGTGGTTCGTCCTGGGCTGCAGTGGCCCACTGTGAACAGCGGCTAAGGGGACCGGAGGGGGCCTGGCACCACTGCCTGGGTTCAAGGTCTACACCGGTCATATTACTCAGTGTGACTGAACTCAAGCAAGCCCTCTAACCTCCCTGTGCGTCCGTTTCATCCTCTATCAAATGGGGACTTGGCAATGCCTGCTCAGTGAGGTTCGAATCAACTAACATGATAAAGCACTGAGCAGTATCCCTGGCAAACAGCTAAAAGCTCACAAACATTGGCTCCTGGTATATTGATGATGATGATGATGATGATGATGATGATGATGATGATGATGATAATGAAGATTATTACTACTATTATTATTATTAATTACTGTTGCTACTACTAAAAATATTCTTAGCCGTCCCCAATGAGTGAAATCCCTCCAGGTAGAGACTGAGCCCCCCACATCGCAGGAACTCAGCGTGGGAGAACCTTTGATCTTGGCTTCACTCTCCTGGTCCCTCGTGCTAATCACCCCCCACCCTCACACGAGGCATCATACATACTGCTGGCTCTATCCAGAACCCATCCCCGCCCCTCTGTATGATCCATCCCACACCCAATCAAGCAGTGGTCTCAGCTTCCTGCAAACAGGCTATTCCCGACGAACCCTATCTCCCTCTGCCACACCAGGACACTTGCAGGTGCTGGTGTGACACCAGCAGGCTGTCCCCTCAGGGCCATGTCTAGGAGGCACAGGGGAGATGCCAGCACAGAGGAGGCACTGAGCAGAGCACCCGACAGCCCTGTCTTTGCATGTATACTGCCTGGGCCAGGGCACCCCTCTTCCCAGACAGGGTCAGGGCCCCTTCTGGGACCCCTTACCCCGCCCACTCTGAGTCCTCACTGTCAGCAGACAGATCCATCTGCTGACTAGACTGGGAGTCTCAGGAGGGCAGGGCCAGGATCATCTTGGTGACCACTCTGTTCCGAGCACCACCCAGCATGAGGTAAGCACAGGAGAGAGGCTCAGAATAATCACCTTGGGATGAGGGCCAGCCATCCTCCTGACAGTGTTAAGAATCATCGGGCTTGCAATGTAGAATGGGATGTACCCAAACTCCAGTTTCCCCCTGTCTGAGACTCACTACTCATTCAGGTGGCAGATCTTGGAGCCCTGGGGTCCCCAGGGTCCCAGGGGTCCATACCACAAAGGCACTCCAGGTCCTTTTTCTGAGAGCAAATGATGCCCTGGAGGACCACGTGGCCCGGCTGCCCTGGGACAGGAAGGGCTACTGGTAGTGAATCCTGAGGATCAAAACCATGGAATCTCAGAGTCCGAGAGTACCTCAAGGGCACTACCAGACCACAAGAAACTGAGAGCATGACACCATACCATTCCAGACACCTCACATTCCTTGGGGCTCAGGTCCTAAATGTGCCTTCCAGCCCCTCCCTGTTTTCACGCCCCTCGCCCCCTGCACCAGTCACCACCTCTATGACTCTCTTATAGAGCAACTGTGGAACCACTGGGTCATGTTCTTACAGCCACGCACAACCCTGAGACTTCGAGATAGGAGATTCTAGAAGGCCTGACCAGGGTCCCTCCTTGGGGGCCAAAAGGTACGGCATATAGAGTAAGTGCTGCACTGGATGCTCTTCATAGAACAGCACATGGTAACATGATCCATTCCCCCAAAATAGTCAGGAAGCTATTAACAATGGGAGCGGACACTGTCCCCGGCTACCGAATCGGTGATGCCAATGCCTTTCTTCCTTGCTGCCTCCTGCTAAAGGCCAGACAGTCAGATAGTCATTGCCGAGCATTCCTTGCATGTGATACCTTCTGGTCAAATATTATGAAAGTGACCATTATTGGCTGAATAGGATAGAGAATCTATTGGGAGGCTTCTTAGAACACTTTGGTTCCCTGATAAAAGCAATAGGTCTTGCTTTGATGCAACGCAATGCCTAGAGGTCCAGCAAATAATTTGTACAAGAAATAGATAAGGATGAAGTGAACATCCAACACATTAAGGACGATGAAATAAAAAGAAAGAGGAAAAACAGGAGACTGCATTCCTAATCCAATTATTACCTTTCCACCACCTCCCTAGACACCTTTTTAAGTGATATACTGTGGTTTCTGTAAGGCATTAGTAATGACTATTGTGCCACTTGTCACCAAAACACAGTATTAAATAATACAAACCTCAACATTGAACATTCCAAAGGCAAGGCTGAAGCAAAGTTCCCACCTTTCCCTGGGTAACTGGGGTTCTTGTTTTCTAAACACATCCTTTCCTACCTGACCACCAGCAGCAGTCTAGAGTCAGTCCCTTGTCAAAGGTGTCAAAGTGCACAGATACATGAGGATCAGGTAGCACTTGCAGTTGAGCTGGGTGAATATCGAGCCGAAGGGGATGGGCGTCGCACCATCTAGCAGTTCCACAGGGACTCCAGATCTGTGTAGATCGGCAGGTCAAGGGTGACGGACTTCTGCTCTGTTGAGAGAGGATGGAAGGAGCTTAGACAAGACCCAGAGCACACAACCCACAAGCCCAGGCCACACCTACAAGAGCAAAGGCCGGAACCCCACACATCCAGGCCACATCCCACAGACCCAGGCCACAACCCCACAAGCACAAGCCACACCCAGACCAGTTCTCTTGGCTACCTGGCCTGTCAAAACTGAGTCTGATGCGCAAGATGGCCCTGTCCAAGGTGCTGGCACAAGGCCGTTGTCAGGGAGAAACTGAAAAGAACCGAAATCCTCCACCACTGGGGATGGCTTAGAACTATAGTTCTCCAAGTGTTGTCTCCAAACCCCTTGGGGTCCCTGTGACCTTTTCAGAATGTCTAAGAAGTCAAACAATTTGTATAATAACAATAAGATTGCATGTGCCTTTTTTGCATTATTGACATTGGCACCGATGGTGCAAAAGTTATGGGTCCGTACGCTGGTGCTCTTGAGCAGAAATTCAGCTGGTGGCATTGAATGTGCTGGCGGTCACCATATTCTCCACTGCCATGCAGTCTCAGTGGGGAGCCAGGAGGGAGAAGCAAACAAGTAAATAAATACATGATAGACAGACAGATGAAACACAGAAAGTAAAACCTGGGAATAGTCTTGACGACACTGTAAAAATTGTTAATCTGACAGAACCTCAACACTTGCACACACAACTTTGTGCTACTCTGTGACAAAACAGAAGCACGTGTCCTACCGCTCACCAAAGTATGGATGTCATCTCAGAAAAAGCACATATGCCATCGAGTTTGAAGCTAAGCTTGCCACTTTTTAATGGAACACTACTTTTACTGGAAAGTATCACGGCCAAATAAAACTAAGGTTATGCAGACTTGGTTTTCTAGAAGGCATTTTCTCAAAATTGAACCAGGAGACTGCCACATCAAGAAAAACAGCAGGCGGTATTTGTTGGCACTGATACAATGCACATGTCAGAGCGAACATTGTGATTTTGGAAAACCACCTCCCACCGTGTGCCTGACAGCCTCTCAGTGTTAACAGACCTTCCTGGTGAGGTCTGTTATTATGTTAACAAATGCGACTGTCTGATGCTGTAAATCGAAATACGTCAGCATTTGGAAGGTCAGAGCAGCTCATAGGTGATGCTACAAAATGGGTAAAAGATGAAGATGATTTGCAAGATGCAGCAGTAGGTTTTAGCATAACAGTACACGACGTTCCTTGATGTGGTTTCAGATTGTACATCATAACCAACCCCCAAAAAACGAAGACCTGTCGCATTTTTTTGTGTGTTAGCAAGAAGGATGTGTACGATTATCTGAAAAAGTTATGAAAGGACTTCCTTTCATACTACAGAACTTCGTGTGGCACATTTTTCTTCAAAACATAGAATAGACCAAATGCAGAAATTATTAGAATCCAGGAGTTTTCCATGAAGACGGACAATAAAAAGAGTTTTGCAAAAATGAAAAAATGCTACATTTCTTCCTAATTTGTTTTAGAGAATACATTTTTCAGAAAAATGTTATTGAGATTAATATGGAACAGATTTACTGCTGTTATATTAAATGAACTCAAAGATATTTTTAAATTTCTCTGCATTTCTAATATGACAAATATCGATTCATAGATAAATCCTACATAAATAAAGCACTTTGGTGTCCTCAATAATTTTTCAGAGTAGAAAGGGATTTTGAGATCAAAAAGAGTGAATCTACAGTCAGGCCACCCTGAACATGCCCGATCTCATTTGCCATGCCACCCTAAATGTGCCCAATCCTGTCTCAGAAGATAAGCAGGGTTGGGCCTGGTTAGTACTTGGATGGGTGATGACCTAGGAAGACCAGGTGCTGTAGGCGTAAAAAGCAAAAGTTTGAGAAACACTGGGTTAGTGAAGAAATGAGGTGAGGGAAAAATGCAATATAAAGCAAATGCTAATGAGGATGACAAACTCAAAAAGTTTACGACAACAACAACAATAATAACACACGATATCTGTATAGCAAGTATAATGAGCCAGGCATTTGTCTAAGCTTTTAACGCATACCTCATTTAATCTTCACAATGGTAAAAAAAGGAAAATGCAAACTGTTATCATCGACCCATAACAGAGAGGGTTACGCTGGCACAGAGGGGAAGTCACTGGCCCGGGATCCCGGCTCATAGCAGTGAT
Source organism: Cynopterus sphinx (assembly GCA_030015415.1). Taxonomy (NCBI): domain Eukaryota; kingdom Metazoa; phylum Chordata; class Mammalia; order Chiroptera; family Pteropodidae; genus Cynopterus; species Cynopterus sphinx. Next base: position 241,036 of record JAKZJJ010000046.1, read on the forward strand.
GAGTCTGAATTCAAAGTGTATGATCTTGGCCATTATGCTATTTTGCCTAAAGATTCTCAACCCTAACATTTGGCGGGACACAGGAAGGAGATGCTTAGGGACTCAGTTTCTAAGTGACATATTACTAATGCCACAATAACACAAGCGCATGTTTTCTCTATAATCAGAGAAAGAATGCACTAATGGCATCTAAATAACAACTCTGTCACTCTAAGTTCCAATCGGGTTTTTCTTTTCCTATCAACCCTTTATCTACTTGATATTATATACATTTTAAATGGTTTTCTCTCCCACTAGAATGTCACCTACATGAAGACAGAGATTTTGTCTCTTTCATTCACTGCCATATCCCCAGTGGTGGCAATAGTGCCTGACAGACTGAAGATGCTAAGGAAATGCAATAAGGGATTGGTTATATTCACTGACATAGCTAAACTTTTATGAAATATTACTGCATCTTTTAGAAACAGGTTGAAGGATACCTTAGAGAATACAGCAACTACACATAATTTTATGTCTGCAAATGTGACCACGCACATTCCAACATGAACAGAGAATAAAGAAATGACCAGACTGATTTTCTCCAAAGCATGGCCAGAAATGAGTATTAGGAGTGGAGTGACTTTTCTTTCTTCTTTACATTTATTTCTCTGTGACTTGATTTAATACGTGAGAATGACTCACAGAATCAGAAGAAGCCATTCACATTTGTGAAAGAAGAAAAAGACAGCACCGCCCCTCCATAAAAGAGAAGGCAAAGGGTCTGGTAGACATTTCATGGTCAGCTACTCCCAAGAAATCTGGGCGAAGTAACCTCACCCGCCCAACCCCGCTCCCTACCTGGGTGAGGGCCGACTCCAGCATGTGACAGAAGATGTTGAACTGTTTAAAGTTCCTCATATTGTTAGTCAAAACTTTGATAACAAGGTGTTGAGATATGTCCTCCCTGAGGCTTGACCATCTGTCTCACCCAAGAGCAAGACACCGGAGCCTTCTAACTTTCCCTAACTCCAGTGCCTCTGCTCTGATTGATGAGTCCTACACCCCTCCCCACCTTCGAGATTCTGGTCAAATAGAAGAGTCAGTGGGCAGGATGCAGTTGTCTTCATATTCTAGAAGAAGCTGATCCCTGGGATAACCGGAAAGCCCACCCAGGTAGGCACACTCAGAGCTGGCATGAAACTAGCCCCACCACTGCTCAGCTGTCATTCAGTCCTCCGACTCCAGACCTAGCACCTGCGCACACACCACACCCACACAGAGTGCTCCACACCTCAGAAGACATGGTCCACCTGCAGGCCGGCTGGAGGGTCCATGACCATTGTAACTGAAGAAGGGGAAGAGACAGAAACCCAGAGGGGCAGAGAGTTCAGGTTTAGCAGCGAGAAAGCCAGAATTTGCACCCAAGCTTCACCACTAACCAGCAGTGGCACCTGAGGAAAGAGACTTTCTCTCTCTGTGCCTAAGTTACTTTACCTGGAACATGGGTCCAATAACAGCACCAACCTCAGAGACCTAACAGAAGGGTTAGATTGAAGAAACTACATAAAAGCATTTGAAAATGTCCTGAACATTATGATACCCAACACATTTTGGAATATATGAAATTCAAGAAAAGGATCACAATTCGTACTATAGACTATTAAGTTATTAATGCTGATAACTTAATGAATTAATGAATAACTATAAATATATATATATCATTATATATTTATAGTTATTCATTAATTCACCAAACTTTTGCAGGAAAATCCAGACGGAAAAATGAACAGCGTATTGAAGTCAGGTGGGGCAAAGTCTTGAAATAAGGGGCCCGCATATCATTTCCCACGTGTCAGAACAGCTATAAGCTCTAAAACGACAAACAACAGCATCAGCTAGAATGCTGAGAAAGAGAACACACACGCACCATTGCTGGCCATAAAAATTGTGCCACCACATGCAAAAGAGATTGGAGGTTCCGGAAACACTTGGAAAGAAGACTCTGTGATGACCTGGCAATTCTAACTCTAGGCACTGATGCAAAGACACACAAAACACTAATGCAAACACAGAGATGCACCCTGAGGTTCTCCTCAGCACTCTCTACAATGGCCAAGACATCAAAGGAACCTCAGCAGAAATGGGAAAATGGCTGCGTGAAGTAGACATGGATCATATGTATGATTGAATACTCTCCAGCCAAAGAAGAGCAAAATCTCCCCATTTGCGACCTGGTAAAAAAAACATGAGAGAGAAATACACTCAACGAATAAGGCGAGCTGAGCAGTACACATACTCTATGCGAGTTTCCTCATTGTGCCTTGCATCTAAAACTAAATAAATGAACAAAAGAGATACAGACATATTGATAACAAAAAACCAACACATATTTGGTGGAAAAATAAGGGGTGTGGGGGTTCAGGTGAAAGAGATAAAAATATTGAGACATACAAAGTGGTAATGCTGCAGTAATCACGGAGATGTGAAATCTGCCGTTGACAGTACTGGAAATGCTACTGTGAAGACTATGCCTAGTGTCAGCTGAGTACCAGACCAATCGTGGCCATTACTGCACAGATGGTATCAGTGTCTAACTCCTACATTGTACCTCAAGAGCTAATATGAAAGAACACGAGAGGTCTACTGTTGTTGTTAAAGATCATTATACTGCAAATGGAAAAGACAACAGGGGCATTATGACACTTGGCAACAGAAAACAAGACACGCTGCCGACCAGAGATGCATGACTCATTGCCGGGCATGTACAATCTGGAAGGACAATGATGAAAAAAGGTTTATCATGATAGTGGAAGCAAAACAGAAGGAAAAGCGATATTTACCTCCGACAAAATAGAAAATCAAACAATGGCAGGAAATGACAAGAACAAAAGGAGAAAAGAGAGACATTTCATCAAAATAAAGTGATCACTCCGACAAGATAGCAGGCATGTAAACGTTGATGCACCCAACAGTGGAAAACCGAAGGAAAGCACCTCCTGACCGACCTATAGAAAGGGAGCGACCATAAGACACTCACAGTGAAGGAATCGAACACTCCATTGACCTCAGTAGACTAACCATCAAGACAGAAATGCAACTTGAAAACAACAGTCTTTGATGAAAGACACCAGGGACACCGAGTTGATAGTATGAGAAAATGTCACCACAAAGCTGCAAAATAAGCACTCTTAATCAACACACATAAAATGCTGCCGAGAAACGGCTGGCATCACACCACAGAGGAGGTCGCCGTCAGCTTCAGAATACTCACGAAACTGCAAGAGTCTTCTCCGGGTTCTACTCTCCAGGAAGAACTCACGTTTTCAAAACATCCTCGCCACCCTGAGCCATATGGAGGATCAGGGCACTTTCCCCAAAATAGCGACAACCTTCTTCTCAGAAATGTCACAGAGTCTGACAATTCAGATGGAACCACCAAAGGGCCCGACGCACCACGCAAATCTCCAGAAAGAATGAAAGAAAGGAAAATGGCATCACACTCCCAAATTCCAAATGCACGGCAAAACTGTGATCACCAAAATAGCACGGTAATGGCAAAGAAACAGATAAAGACACATTTCTGGAGAGTTTCATTCCATCAAGACATCTATGAATAGTCCAAATAGCCCAGGCTATCTCAAAGTACAAAGAGACCACAAAAAACCGCACAACTCCATGGTTCACCAATAAGACAAAGGTCATGAGAACATTGGACGTGTAATGGAAAGAGATGGTAAAGACCGCCTCTTTGAGGAGAGATGTGACAAAAGTAGACACTCCTGTGAAAAATAAGAAAGTAAAGAATTGAACCGACTTTTGACAGGAAATACAAGAATGAGTTGAAAGTGGTCTACGGAATTCAACTGAAGACCGACAACCACAGAATTCCTAAAGGAAAACACAGGTGGTGAACACTATGGCATTTGTCTGAGCAAAGTCTTACTGGATCCAACTAGACAAGTTATGGCAAAAGAAGAAATAATAGAACAAAACCGGGGCTGCATCAATCTGAAAAGCAGTAAACGGCGAACAAAGAATCGACATAACGTACTCCAAGCTGCCAACAGAGTGAGGAGTGTCACAAATCACACTGCTCTGAAGCACTTAGCATTCACACTACCAAAAGAACACATATCATTTAACAGCAGCCAAAGAAACATGTTGAAAAGGGGCCAGAGGACCTGAACACATATTTCTGTACAGAGGACATACACAGTGCCAACAGACCTAGGAAAAGACGATCAAGGGATCCAAGGTGACAGATGAAAATTCAACCACAAGGAGATATCATCTCATACCTGTCAGAATGGTTATCAGCTCTCAATCACAGGAATCGAGTATGTTATCCCAGAGCTGCGACATATATATATAATATGCATAGGTATGAATAAAGATGCATATCAATACATGGTGGACTGTCAAAAAGAAAACGCTGTGTTGCTTCCAGAAATTTGAGGGATGACATGTTTTTCCAGGTAAAATCCTCCTCCTGGGAGTGTGGACGTAGGTGCTTACAGAGCCACAATTCAACATGGACCCTTCTCATACAGAGGTCCACAGATCCATTCGTAAGGCATCTTCTGCGACCTGCTTTTTCAATTTAAAATCAGACATCTGCATTGATGCCAACATCTTCGGCTCCCTCACCTTTCTGCCTCAGCTGGTCATGGTGGTCCTTTTATTATCATTCAAAAAAAGCAAACTAACACAGAGAGGGGATCACCTAGAGAACAAGTGACAGAGTCAAAATTTAGAACCACAGTAGTCTGACGTCTGCCTAAAATGAACACTTTCCAAAAGTGGGAGCATGCCATTTGTGCGTCTTCCTGGAAATAGAAGAGGGGTGGATGGCATGAAGGAAGGGTGGGCCAAGGATCCCTGCTTATGGGGTCTATGGGTGGCTGTGTCTTCGGAATGAGGATACAGAAAGTAATGATACAGAGTGAGTACACCCAGGAGCTCAATGTGACAGTGAGTGCTTTTCAAATTCTGTACCCAAGTAGCCACAGATGACTGAAAACTCCGCACTAAGCCCCACGACGCTCAGAAGCCTGGGCATTTGCTGCAAGAAAGAAATTTCTCAGAAGGATGCACTTTTTGCTCAGAACACAGGAAAATGAAATATGTTACCCGAGACTTCCCATATTTTATGCATAAAAATGAATATATATGCATCTATGTATGTATATATGTGCATATATATAAAGCATATATATACACATATATATGTGTGTGTGTGTGTGTGTGTGTGTGTGTGTATATATATATATATATATATATATATATATATATATATATATATATGATTTTTTTCAAAATAGAGTGTGTTTTCCCAGACATCTGGGAAGACTGGGTTTTCTAGGCACATCCTCCTCGTGGGTATATCGACGAAGCTGTTTCCTGAACAACAATTCAACTAGGACCCTTCACATCCAGGAGTCCAAGTTCCCCTTCTTAAGGCCTATACTTCTTTCTGCATCGTAAATGGGAAATCAGATAACTGGACTGGAGACAACATCTTGGGCTCCCTCAATGTTCCACATCAACTGGTTGATCGAGGTCGCCTCTTTATACTCAATCAATAAAAGAAAACTAGTTACAGCGATGTGGACACCCAGCTTAAAAATGAGAGAGTCAGAATTCAGAACCACCGTTATCTGACATCTCCCAGAAGTGACCTCTTTTCAACAGCTGAAAAATACCATTGGGGCTTCTTCCCCGACGAAGATGGAGGGCTGTGAGAAACAAAGGAAGGGCGGGCCAAAAGATCCATGCTCTCACAGTCTTTGGGTGGCTGTGAATTTGCATGAGGATATAGAGTCTTGAGACATAGAGTGTAACCCACTGAACTGTTGGTGACATGGAGTGCTTCTCAAACTTTCTGAACCATGCAGCCATAGATGACTGACATTCCTACAGAGCCTCGAGGTCTTTGGAATTCTGTGCATTTGCCTCAAGTGACAAGTTTCTCGGAAGTCTGCACTTTGTGCTCACAATACACGCGAAAAGAGTGAGTTATATCTGAGCCCAATATATATAAATATGTATATATATATGTGCATATATATGCATATATATGCATATATATGCATATACATATATATGTACGTATGCATTTATGAATATATATATATATATATATATATATATGTATGTATGTATGTTGAATTTTATTAAAAAACACTGTGTTGCCCCAGAACATTTAGGAATAACGGTCTCTCTAGGCACATTCTCTTCCCTAAAGTGTGGAAGGAAGTGTTTCCAGAGCCTCAATTTAACATGGACCATCCTCATCCAGAGTTCCAAGGCCCATTTGTGAGGCCTCAACTCCTTCCTGCTTTGGAAATGTGTTGATCAGAAGCCTGACTTCAACTTATTAGAAAATCATCAAGATTATTTTGTAGCAATTTAGTGAACAATTATTTCCCTTTGACAGCCATGTTTTTTCTTCCATAATTCAAATTCAGATTAATCTGAAATGGGCCCTACAAAATAGCCCCATACGAATCAGAGGTATTCACAGATAAAGGACATCACCATGCTGATTTTTTGTAAGGTATTGCAGTCTGAACCAACCATGTACTGATGATAAAAGCCTCTGGTTGCAATAATCATTGCCTCTAAAAAAAATTGCATGGTACTGGCATAAAAAAGACACATTATTCAATGGAACATAATAGAGAGCCAAGAAATAAACCCATGCCTATATACGTACTTAATATGACAAAGAAGGCAAGACTCTACAATAGAGTAAAGACAATCTATTCAATAGCATATGATCTAGCAATTTTACTTCTGGGTATTTGCCCAGAGATTTTCAAAACACTAATTTGAAAAGACAATACACCCCTATTTTCACTGCAGCATTGTTTACAATAGGTGACATACAGAAGCAACCTTAGTGCCTACCAACAGATAACTGGATGAAGAAGATGTGATAAGTATATACAATATAATGTTTATCTGCCATAGAAAAGAAGAAAATTTTCCATTTGTGACAACATGGTGGACATGAAAGGTATTATGCTTAGTGAAATAACTAGGCAGAGAACGACAAAGACCATATATGAAATCTAAAAAACAACATAAGCAAACAAAACAAACACAAACACATAGATACAAAGAAGAAACTCTTCTATGCATCCAGGGTTGCCAGATGGGAAGGGATTTGGAAAGTGGGTGTAAAGGAGGAAGGAATTAAGATGTATAAATTCCCAGTTATATAACGTCATGAGGATGTCAAGTACTGCATAGGGAATACAGTTGCTAATATTGCAGTAACTATTTATAGTGTCAGATGGGTAACAGATTTATCAGAGTGGTTATTTCATAAGTTATGTAGGTGTCTAATCACTATGCTGTACATTTAAAACTAATATAATATTGTAATTCAACAGTGATTGAAAAATAAATTTTTTAAAAAGATGCAGGGATAAGGGAAATGTAACCAAAACCAGAATGACATAGCACTTCACACTAGTTCAAATGCCTATCACCAATAAGACAAGAGGTAACAAATGCTGGCAAGGATGTGGAGGAAAGGAATCCTCACACACTGCTGGTGGGATTGCACATTGAGTGCAGCCACTATGGATAATACTGTGGAATTTCCTCAAAAAACTAAGAGTGTCGTGAGAAGCAAGGCAGCATGAGGGACCTCCCTATCTCTCCTCACGAATTTATAAAAAAGGGAAGAGCTACAGTCCAGCAGATAACACATGGCCTGCACACAACCATATCTGAGATGAGTGCTCAGAGCATCTGAAGGCAGATATAAGTAGAGGGGAAAGGAGAGGGGAAGAGGAACAGGTCTTGCAGAACACAGCTCAAAAGCCCTGCCATCTGTTACCTCATCGGAGCCCTGCACAGCCCTAACTGAGTGCTTAGGGTATTCCACACAGCAGAGGGCAGTGAACAGGGCAAAGACCATTGCTGACGGGTAACAGCTATGTGTCAGCATCTGTCATTGCCAGGCAGAGAGATGAGTTGAAGTCTGGCAGCCTCCCTCCCAGCCAGAGATAGCAGTGAGCCACAGTGGAAACTGCAGCAGCAGGTTGGAGGCACACAAACTGCAGGGGGCCTGGCAACAGGCCTGGATGCACAGAAGCTAGGCAACCAAAGCCTGGAGGCCAGCATCATTGGACAGGTGACGGACAAACAAACAGATGGACACACACATGTGCGAGCACGCACGCATTTCTGGCCTCCCAATCTAAGTGAGCCCTGCACACTTGGGCAGATCTAGAAGGAAACCGTGCAGCACTGCATTTGACTGTCAGGGCAGCAAAAGGATTTCCTGGGCTTTCCAAGGCCTGGCTCCCCATCGCCCTTCACATTCTCCCACAGAGTGGAGCTGGACTCAGGCGACTTGGTCACAGAGGAGACATACAGCTCTCCCCAGGGAATACAGGGATTTGTATCCCAGAAGCAGAAATCCAGGAGGCTTAAAGGTCAAAAAGTAAAAAGAAAAAGAAAAGAGAACAGACACAAATAAAATCAGAAATGAAAGGTTTGATATATACTACCGAAATACAAAGGATCATACAAGAATACTATGAAACATTAGATGTCATCAAATCAATAAGAGAAAAGAAATAGTCAAGTTCTTAGGCAAATATAACCTTCTTAGACTGAATCATGAAACTGGAAAATCTAAATAGCTCAATGGCATGTCACTAGAAACAACCATCTAAACCATCTCAAAAAGTAAAAGTCCAGAATGAGAGGGCTTCTCTACTGAATTCCGCCAAACATTCAAAGAAGATTTAATTCCTGTTCTCCAACTTTTCCAAAATATTAAAGAAGCAATACTTCCTAACACATTTCATGAGGACTGACTTACGGGTAGCTGTGAGGATGAGAAAGGTGTGCAGATACCTGTGCTTGGAAGAGCAGGGGCCACTTTCACTGCGGTGGAGAAAAAAAGGGATGAGGAGGCTTGGGGACATGCGTGTGACTGACAGGAATAAAGGCAGGGGTGAGTGGAGGAGGGGGAGGGATTCTTATTCCCAGGAGGCCCACCCTCATTCATCACCCTCCCTCACACGCCCCAAACAGTTTCCTGATTGGAGAAGATGGGCTCGTGTATGAGGGCCGGGGCTGGACCATGAAGGGGGAACACTCAGGCGAAGTCTGTAACCACAGATCTATCAGCATTACCTTCATGGGCAGCTACATGGGGGATTGACTGTCCAGCCAACAGGGCATGGCATGATCCAAGCCTGGGGGACAGCACAGAACCCTTGATAGTCATTGGGAGACAGCCACCTACAAGCTCTATGACCTTGCTCAAGTGACGGCTTTTCCGAGTATCATTTCCTCCCTTGGGTAATAACCATTTCAACCACACAGTTTGGATAAGGATTACTTTGTCTGCAGAAAAGTTCTTCTGCTGGCCCATGACACTGAGCAGTGTTCAGGGAGACCATTGCTGTGGGCAGTATGAGAGGTCTGGGGGAAGGGGAGAAGCAGCAGTAACAATGACAGCTGGCATTTGCCAACCAGGTACCGTTCAATAGGCTTTAGATGAGGCATTGATCACATAGTCAGTGGCAGGGACCACTAGTCTCTCCTTTCACAGATGAGGATACTGAGGCACATGGCAGCTGGTGTGCCAGCTGGGAGGGCACATTTTGGACCATTGCCCCACACTCTCCCTGTCCTATGAGGAATCCCGAACTCCACTCCTGCCTCTGCCCCTCCCGGAGCGGACACCCCCGCCCAGGGCCATCAGGGGAGCCATGAGTCTGCTGGCTTATGGTCTGGCTCAAGGATTTCTGCACCACCACTACAAGGTCAAAGGACCCTGGCCAGTGCAGCGGACGCTCTCGCCAGAAGATCAGATGTCCCAAATCATCCAGACGTGGCCACAACACCGCGTGTGAGGCCTATTCTCCACCCTGTCAGAAACCCACACTCCCCAATAAAGGTCAGCTCCTACTGTCCTCCCATGTCCCGCTGGCCCCAAACCTTCCTCCCACCGAGACCCCAAGTGTGCCCCTACCTCCCAGTGCTGTGTCGCTGCTGCTGCTCAGAACCTAGAGAGGCTTTGACCCTGAACCAAAATCCGAGATACCCCAGCTCAGAATCAACATCACAGCTCAGAACCCAGAGGTCTCAGCTGCTGGAGGAATTGTCACCCACCACCCAGATGCCACCGACGGCCGCTTTGGGGTTTTCCCAGGCAGTGAACCATCATGTGAGATGCCCCTCTCCACCCCATAGTCAGAGAATCACTGTGTAGCATCTCTCTTGGATGGAGCCCCGCTAGGGACAGGCTGCTCACGACACCCCACTGTAACCTCCATACACTGCTTTAGTATGAGAGTTTTTCTTACACCTGAACCCCAAACTGTCCCCCAATCACTCTTGTGCCCAGAAATGCACACAGGTGTCAACTATAGTCCCCTCCCACCAAATTCGCACATTTCCTCCCTTCTCTGGACTCTTCAGTCTTCAGGTGAGAGACCCCAAGGGTAAATAGGTTCATTTACAAAACACACAGACAGCCACGTCAAGGGCTGGGGCAGGGCAGGTACAGAGAAAGGGGTGTGAACTCCCCCTTGATCTCTCTCTGCTTCTCAGTGCCTTCCACGAAGGCTGTGGAGTCAGAACTGCTCACGTGACTCCCTGGGCCCTGGGACTGGGAACACAGGGCCAGGGTCGCCGGTCCCGCCCCCGCTGCCCCATGCATGCAATGCACCTCCTCTGGCTCCCGGGCCAGGGTGGGACCTAGTGGGAGTCTGAGTCCACCAGCCAGGACAGGGCCGGACCCAAGCTCTTTCCCGCCGACAACAGCCCTGCACTCTCAGGTGTGTCCTCTCGCCTTGGGAGGTCACCTGTGCCTCACCCCAGGTCCTCGCGCACTCCTCCCCTCTCTGTGCCCTCAAAAATCTCCCCTCGACATGCGTCCCTTCCCTCTGTCCTCTGCACAGGGCCTGCCTCCAAGGTCTGCCAGAGCTCCCTTGGGATCCCCATGGTCACTCGCCCGCTCCGGGACACAATCAGCCCATGCCGCCCAGGTCTTCATCAGGGGCTCTGCGCCCTGTACCCCAAATAGACACTTGGGCCCCAGGCCTTCCCGGTCCTCACATACAGGCCCCACGTCCTGATGCTACATGCTCAGCCCACCTTACCTCTGGACAGATCCTGCCCACCGTGGCCCAGAATGGGAGACTCCTGTCTGAAGGAGATCCCTTAGGCACCCTACCATGAATCTGTTGCCCCCTGACACACCCAGCACCACCTGCACAGGTCCCGCCCCTCATACCCGCCCCCAGCCACCTGCAGGCAGGGTATTGACACCCTGTCCTCCAAGCCCATTGCCCGTACCCCCTTTGGGATGGGGCAAGCTCACTGTCCAGGGTGCTCAGGCCTGGACAGGCTCTGCTCTGCCACCTTTGCCTCCTTCGGCTGCCGGGAAGTGACAGGCACAGAAACGAGGCTGTTTTAGGGTCCAAGGACTGCCCCCCACCCTGCCAGCGCCTAACTGCACAACCTGCCCAGCTGATTGTGCCAGGGGACAGGGAAGAGGGTAGGGCCTGGGGGTGCGTGTGAGGGTACCCTCGTAATTTCCAGTCCTCGTTGGTGGTCCTTGTGCACCATTTCTCCTCCCCCGTGATTAGCGGCCCCACCGCTTCTTCATTGTCATCCACACCACGGGGCAGACACAGCACTGGGAGTCCTACTTCCAAGATGTCCCCCTACCTTCCTCCCCACTCTCACAGCCTCGCCATGGTACTGGCCCCAGGACCCCTGCTCTCAGCCAGGACGCTGTGCCTCCCGCTCACAGGAGGATACTCCAAAATGCAGACCTGACCAGATCAAAGGCCGCGTCCAGAAGGCTTGCTTCAGAAAAATACATGCACACAAGGCTCTTTGTGACAGCATTGTTTGTCAGAGCAAAAGAGTGGAAATGACCCAAGTGTACATCCCAGAGAACTGGTAGAATTTCTGCGGCACATCCACTCACCTGTGTCCCACATGACTCAACGAATGAACAAGAAAGATCTCCATGTCCTGTCATCAAGAGCCAACCAGATGGAAGTTTAAAAATAGTCCCGGACAATGTTTAGTGTGTTTCCTTATGTAAAAAAAAAAAAAAAAGGAATTACAAATTACACATGTTCCTCTTTCCAAAATAGAAAAGGCTAAATCAAAAGATTTAAAAAGTAAGTTACCTATAAAAGATGGATGGACAGAATTGGCAACCTGGATACCAGCTGGACACCTCTGAATGTACTCAATTTTTAAATTTTGAATTTGGAACTGTGAAAATATTCTCCACACTGAACAAACCCCATGCCCTCTGATCTCGGACCCTAAGCAAGGTCAGGCCTGGTAAGTACTTAAATGGAAGACCACCTCGGAAGACCAAGTGCTGTAGGCCTAGAAAATAAAAGGTAAAGAATTGTAAGCTGACAAGATCCTTGCAATGTGTGAAGTTAACGAAGAGCTGCCACACCCCCCAATAAAAGATTAATAATGATAATAAAAAAACAAAAAAGAGAAAATGCTACACAAATAAATTTTAGCAGAAGCAATCACTAAAATGTTTAAAAGGGACTCAAACTCATTTGTATATTGAAGTTGGTGGCAGACTGGAGAATTATGTCATCATTGAAAAAAAATTCTTTCAATTTTAGCAAGTAATTTTCCAAAGAAATCATAAATTTATTCAGTACTCTCATTAATAGTAATTGCATTGAAATTATCAGGATAAAGCAAATACATAATTTGTTAGTATTTTGTGTTACTATTACTAGAATTCTGTTACTATTACTAGAAATGAAGATTTTTCAGCATGAGAAAAGACATACAAAGGAAAGAGGTTGAAAGCACAGATATCATTTTTCTCTTTCTACAAATGCGTGTCTACTTTCTGTCTCTTTCCACCTCAAAATACCTAAGAACAATGTCAACCCAATGACCATAAACACCCCTTAGGACCACACTGTGGTCTCTAAGCACAATTTCCTACTAAAAGAAACCAGTGCTCCTTGGAACAGTTACTTCTACAAGCTCTGGGCTGGAAAGTCCAAGATATCATGACATGCCAGAAAACAAGGGAGCCATGTGTGGTGGGCTGAATATTAGACTCCCAGATACATCCATGTTCTAAACTCTGGAATCTGTGAAAGCTACCTTACATGGAAAAAAAAAGCTAATAGGTCTGATTATATCAAAGACATTGAGATGAAGAGGCTATCAAAGTGGGCCCTGAGTATAATCTCATCTATTTTTATAGAAGAGAGGCTGAGTGAGTCAAGACACAGAAGAGGAGAAGGAATTGGGACTACAGAGGCAAAGGTTGAAGTGAAGTGGCCACAAGCCAAAGATTGGTGGCAGTCACCAGAAGCTGGAAGAGGCAAGAAATGGATTCACCTCTGGAGCCTCTGAGGAGAGAACTACCCAGTCAGTACCTTGACCTCAGCCCAGTGAAAGAGATTTCAGACTTCTGGCCTCTGGAATGGGAAAACATTTAATTTCTGTTGTTTTAAACCACAAAGTTTAGAATTTTTCATGGTACCCATAGGAAACCCACATCCCATCTACTAAACTTACATTCCTGAGTACATAATAATTGTACCAACTGAATAAATCTCAACGATCTTCATGCAGGACATAAGGAAACCAACTCATTATTCTAACAGAAGCTAAATAAGGGGGAAAAAACAAGCATTAATCATGCCTTTTTCACAGGAAATGTACCTCAGGGAAACCAAACAGTTGACACAAGAATGCTTTCCTTATCGAAGAAGTCCAGCTAACAAAAGCAGGATTGTGAAATTATCTCCTTACCTTTACCAACTCCTAAGGAAAAAATCTATCTGGCCACGGGTCATCAATAATTACCAAAACTATATATTAACTCAGTTGTTCTCACCTTGCCTAAAAATTAAAATCAATTAGGGATCTGAAAAACATACAGGTACCTACGTGTTTGGCAATACTTTGAATTGACCCTTGTAATCAAGAGTAAGACAACATTATACTGGAGGTCCTAGCCAGTGTGATCAGGCAATAAATAGAAACAAAATTAAGCATTGAGAAGGAATTAACAGAATGATCATTTGCAGATGATGAAAAAAACTGACAAGCAGAAAGAATCTACAGATAAATTATTAAATAACAAAGCTAACTGAAGTTGCTAGACATCCACTCAATATACAAATATCAATTCTACTCAAATCAACATGATTGATATTTAAGGTAAAGAATCCATGAACAATGGCATGAAAAAAAAATCTAACAACAAGTGGTAATGGAACAATATTTCTGAGACATTAAATAAGACCTAAATAGACTAACTCTCTCAACAGACTGCAACACTCACTACAGTATGGGTAAAGATTTCAGCTCTCCCTAAATTGTTCTATAGATTCAACATGATACCAACAAGTTATGTGCTTGTACTGAAAAATCTATTAATTCCACAATTTATATGGAAATGCCATTACCCAAGAACAACCTAAATAATCTTGAAAAGGAAAAACAAAAGTGAGAGGATTGGCTCTACTCAAAATCAGACTAATCATAATGCTGCTGTCATGAGAAGAGGATGGTTCTGGCAACAGGAGAGACAAATAAACCACTGGACTCCAGAGCACAGAACCTCACCTATGAAAAAACATGATTTATGATAAAGGAAACAATGGCTGAGCAGTAGGATACGGACACTCTTTTCGATAAATGAGACTGGGATGGATGATTGCCTAGTCAATGAAAGGACCTCTACCTCATGAAAAATCAATCCCTGGTGAACTGTAGGTGTCAGAATTATAGATGATTATGTAGAAGAAAATCTTCATGACACTGGGGCAAAAGGAATCTGAGACAGAAAATTAAAATGACTAAGTCCAAAGGAAAAACGTCTCAATGAGTCTACATACAAATGAAGAATCTCTGTTGATCAAAAGACTCTTACATTAAGAGAGTGAAAAGACCCAGGGAAGCAGGAGGACAGTTTCTGAACCATATCAAATTCATAATGGTGTTTATCTCCAGACTCTGTAAACAACTCCTAGATATCAATAAGAAATGAGTGAGCAGAAGGACAACAAACATGACAGGTGAACAGGCAACTCACAAAAATGCAAACCCAACTGGCAACCAAACATAAGAAAATGTGCTCAGCCTCACCAGAAATGAAAGAAATGTAAACGAAAAGCACCCAAAGGTTCTGGGCTGAACAAAACGTTCTAAGAGAGTGATCCATCTTTCACTATGCAAAGTCACCAGCTTCAGCACCTCCTGACAGAAGCAAAGTGACTTCTCAAAAACCTGAACTGGGTTTAATCATGACCGCATCAGAAATATAGCAAATTGAGGAACACATTAACCATGAAATCAAATCCACAAAATCTGGACCATGGGAATCTCTACAGTACAAAGTACTTGGCTTCTTCCACTACTGAGCAGCAGGAAAAAAGGGGTACTAGAAACCATTAAAAGGCATTTAAAAGACACATCGACAAATTGCACAGAGTGGCTGAATTGAGATGTTTGTTAATTCACAGAAGAAATCTGGGGATAATCGGAGAAGTGTCAACACGTACACATACAAAAGAGTTTTGGCAGTCCTGTCATATATGCTAATGGTGCTTCAGTTTTTATTGCAAATGTCCCTGTATGTTAAAGATAGATTCTAGAGTATATATGGAGGAGAAATGATGTCTGGGATTTGCTTCTCAGGAAAGAGTGGGAGTGCAGATTGACCAAGATGGGTGAAACATAGAGGACATTTGAAGTTGCGCACAAGCACATGCACATTACATTACTGTCTACTTCTGTGTGTTCTTGGAAATTTTCCTAATAAAACACTATACACACACACACACACACACACACACACACACACACACACACACACACATACATACATATCTGTGGCTCCCTAAGCTCTCCCCCTTTGGCTTCTTGAAGCTGCTCTCCCACTTCCTGCAAGGGCAGCTCATTCCTCCTTGAATTCTCCAGTGACTGCTCATCCTTCAAGCATCACCTCGCATGCATGCCCCCAGCCAGGCCCGATTTTGTTTCTCTGCTCTCTGCTGTCCTGCTGTCTGTGTGTCCCCTCCCAGCGGCCAAGCTGGCAATCATTAGGGAGATAGATGATCTGTGTTCTTTCTGGATCACTACACCCAGCTGTGGCCCTTGGGCAGGAACCTGGGCTCTCCCATATGGTGCCTACATCCAATGATGCTTCAGTGATGATGAACTGGGAGATCATGGGTGTTTCAGTTCACATCTCTGTGGAGTGATGTGACATTAAGACCTGATCAGAGGTGGTGGGACTCTAGGACAAAGGCTTAGACCATGTCTGCAACTGAGAAAGTGCCCAGAAAATATTAACTGGTGCTGGGCAGCATTACTGGCACACAGTAGGAAATCACTAAAAGTAGGATGAATGCATGAATGAATCCAGCAGTCTTCCTCAACTCCCAAGCTCCAGACTGGAAAGAGGAAAAGCAGACAGGACCCGGCTGTGAGAATCTCAGGGCAGGGGTCACGTCTGTGTGACCAGCCTGAGAAACACACATGCACACACACGCACACACCTACCAGACCGGAGCGCAGACCTGAGGCTGAGCTGAAAGTGAAGCTGACCTTGCTCCCAGTATTCTGCCGAGATCCTCCAGGGAAACTCACAGGCTTACCCAGGCTCAGGGGCTCCCAGTCATGGCAGGGCTGAGGACAGGTCCCCCCTGTCAGCAATGAGTGTTCCGTCCTGGGTTGGCAGTGGCCCACTGTGCGCAGCGGCTAAGGGAACCGGGGGTGGGGGGCTGGCACCATCTGCCTGGGTTCATGGTCTACACCAGCCGTATTACTCAGTGTGACTGACCTCAAGCAAGTCCTCTAACCTCCCTGTGCCTCCGTTTCATCCTCTTTCAAAAGGAGACTTGGTAATGCCTGCTCAGTGAGGATCGAATCAACTATATGATAAAGTACTGAGCAGAGTCCCTGACACAGAGCTAAAAGCTCACAAACTTTGGCTCCTGTTATATTTTTCATTATTATTATTATTATTATTATTATTATTATTATTATTATTGCTGTTGTTGTTGTTGTTGTTATATTATTATTATTATTAATTACTGCTGCTTCTACTAAAAATATTTTTAGCCCTCCCCCCTGAGTGGGATCCCTCCAGGTGGAGACGGAGCCCCCCACACTGCAGGCACTCAGCGTGGGAGTACCCTTGCACCTGGCTTTCTTCTCCCCATCCCTCATGTTCACCACACCGCATCCTTACACTTGGCCTCTTATGTGCTGCTTTTTCTGACCAGAACACATCTTTCCCCTCTCTAAGATCCACTCCTAACCCCATCGGGCAGCGGTCTCGGCCTCCTGCAACCCAGGCTATTCCCGACGAACCCTATCTCCCTCTGAAATGACACTTGCAGTTGCTGGTGTGACACCAGCTGGCTTTCTCCTCAGGACCATGTCTCAGAGGCCCAGGAGAGAGGCCAGCGCAGAGGAGGCACTAAACAGAGCACCCGGACCAAACTGTCTTGGCACGTGCACCTCCTGGGCCAGGGCACCCCTCTTCCCAGGCAAGGTCAGGGCCCCTTCTGGGACCCTCACGTCACCTACTGTGAGTCTCACTAGCAGCAGACAGATCCATCCCCTGCACTGGATTGTGAGTCCCTGGATGGCAGGGGCAGGATTATCTTGGTGACCACTCTGTTCCCAGCACCACAAAGCATGAGATGAGTGCAGGAGAGAGGCTCAGAATAATCACCTTGGCATGAGGGCCAGCCATCCTCCTGACAGTGCTAAGAATCATCAGGCCCGAAATGTAGGATGGGATGTTCCCCCAGCCCCAACTGCCCCCCGTCCCAGACTCACTACACCTTCTGGTGGCAGATCTCAGAGCCCTGGGAGTCCCCAGGGTCCTGGTGGTCCAGACCCCAAAGGCAGTCCAGGTCCTTCAGAGAGCGAATGATGCCCTGTAGGACCATGGGTTCCGGTTGCCCAGGAATGGGAGGCGCTACATGTCGTAAATCCTGTGGATCAGAACCATTGCATCTCAGAGGTCAAGGGT
This sequence comes from Cynopterus sphinx, assembly GCA_030015415.1. NCBI lineage: Eukaryota > Metazoa > Chordata > Mammalia > Chiroptera > Pteropodidae > Cynopterus > Cynopterus sphinx. The sequence continues at coordinate 259,061 of JAKZJJ010000046.1, forward strand.
CCCCCAAGGACACTACCAGACCCTGAGAGCCTGAGAGCATGAAAACATACCATTCTAGACACCTCACCTTTATTGGGGCTCAGGTCCTAAACATGTCTTCCAGCCTCTTCCTGTCCCCACACACCTCGCCCCCTGCACCAGTCACCACAGCTATGACTCTCTTATAGAGCGACAGTGGAACCACTGGGTCATGCTCTTGTAGCCATGCCCAACCCTGAGATTTCGAGTTAGGAGATTCTAGAAGGCCGGACCAGGGTTCCCCCTTGGGGGCCAAAGTGTAGGGAATATTGAGTAAGTGCTGCACCGGGTACTGATCATAGAACAGCACTTGGTAACATGATCGCTTCCCCACAGAAAATCAGGGAGCTATTAACAATGGGAGCAGGCACTGTCCCCGGCTAACCAAACGCAGATCCCAATGTCTTTCCCTTGCTGCCTTCTGCTAAAGGCCAGAAAATTAGATAGTCATTGGCCCAGCATTTCTTGCATGTGACTCCTTCTGGCCAAATATTATAGAAGTGACCATTTCTGGTTGAATAGGATAGAAAATCTATTGGGAGACTTCTGAGAAAGCTTTGGTTTTCCGGATAAAAGCAATAGGTACAATACAAAAGCACATCTCTGTTCCTCTCCCTCTTGCTTTGATGCAGACGCAATGCCTAGAGGTTCAGCAGCTATTTTGGATCAGAAAGAGATAAGGGTGAAGTGAAAATCCAACACATTAAGGATGATGAAATAAAAGATCAAGGGAGAAATAGGAGACCGCATTCCTAATGCAATTATTGAGTTTCCACCACCTCCCTAGACACCTTCTTAAGTGATATACTGTGGTTTGTGTAAGGCACTAGTAATGACTATTGTGCCACTTGTCACCAAAACACAGTATTAAATAATACAAACCTCAACACTGAAGATTCCAACTGCAAGGCTGAAGCAAAGTTCCCACCTTTCTCTGGGTACCTGGGGTTCCTGTGGTCTAACCACATCCTCTCCTTCCTGCCCACCAGCAGCAGTCTAGAGTCAGCACCTCGTCACAGCTGTCAAAATGCACAGAGTAGATGAGGATCAGGTAGCGCTTGCACTTTAGCTGGGTGGATCTTGAGGTCAAGGGGCTTGGGCGGCCCCCCTTTCTTGCAGTTCCGCAGGGACTCCAGATCTGTGTACGTCAGCAGGTCAAGGGTGACAGACTTGGACTCTGTTGAGAGGATGGAAGGAGGTGTGACAAGACCCAGAGCACACAACTCACAGGCCCAGGCCACACCTCCAAGAGCCAAGGCCACACCCCACGAATTCCAGGCCACACCCCACTAGCCAAGGCAACACCCAGAAAAATTATCTTGGCTACCTGGCCTGTTCCAAATGAGGCTGATGAGCAAGATGGCCTGTACACGGTGCTGGCACGAGGCCGTTGTCAGGGAGAAACTGAAAAGAACCGAAATCCTCCACCACTGGGGATGGCTTAGAACTATAGCCCTCCAAGCATTGTCTGCAGACACCATGGTGTCCCTGTGACCCTTTCAGAATGTCCAAGAAATCAAAACAATTTGCATAATAACAATAAGATGTCATGTGCCTTTTTTGCTTTATTTTCATAGGCATTGATAGTGCAAAAGTTATGGGTCAATTCGCTGGTCCCCGTGAGCAGAAATTTAGCTGGTGGCATTGAATGTGCTGGTGGTCACCGTATTCTCCATGGACATGCAGTCTCAGTGGGGAGTCAGGAGGGAGAAGCAAACAAGTAAATAAATACATGATAGACAGACAGATGAAACACAGAAAGTCCAAACTGTGAATAGTCTTGACGACACTGTAAAAATTGTTCATTTGACAGAACCTCAATACTTGCACACACTGCTATGTACTGCTCTGTGACAAAATGGGAAGAGCGTGCCCTGCTGCTCACTAAAGCGCTGCTGTCATCTCAGAAAGAGCACATATGCCATCAAGTTTGAAGCTAAGCTTACCACTTTTCCATGGAATGCTACTTTTACTGGAAAGAATCACTGCCAAACAAAACTAGGGTTATGTAGACTTGGGTGTCTAGAAGGCATTTTCTCAAAAATGAACCATGAGACTGCCACATCAAGAAAAACAGCTAACAGTAGTTGTTGGCAATGATAAAATTATATGTCAGAGCGAACATTGCGATTTTGGAAAACCACATCCCACCGTGTGCCTGACAACCTCTCACTGTTAAAAGACGTTCCTGGTGTGGTCTGTGAGGATGTTAACAAACGGATTTTCTGATGCGGTTAAATGAAATACATCGGCATTTGTAAGGTCAGAACAGCGTATAGGTGATACTCCAAAATGGATAAAAAATGCAGACCATGTGCAATATGCAGGAGTAGGTCTTAGTGTAACAGTACACGATGTTTTTTGATGTGGTTTAAGATTCTACATCACAACCAACCCATAAAAAACGACCACCTGTCACATTTTTTCTGCGTTAGCAAAAAAGTATGTGTACGATTATCTGAAAAAGTATTAAAAGACTTCCTTTCCTACTACAGAACTTCGTGAGGCACATTTTTCTGCAAAACATAGAACAGACCAAATGCAGAAATTGTGAGAATCCAGCAGCTTTCAATGAAGCCAGATAATAAGAGTTTTGCAAAAATGTTAAACAATGCTACTTTTCTTATTAATTTGTTTTAGAGAATATATTTTTCATAAAAATGTTGAGATTAACATGGAACATATTTATTACTGCTATTTTAAATGAACTCAAAGATATCTTTAAATTTCTCTGAATTTCTAATATGACAAATATTGATTGATAGCTAAATCTTACATAAATAAAGCTCTTTGGTGTCTTCAATAATTTTTCAGAGTAGAAAGTGATTTTGAGATCAAAGAGTGTGAATCTACAGCCAGGCCACCCTGAACATGCCCGATCTCATCTGCAATGCCACCCTGAATATGCCCAATTCTGTCTCAGAAGCTAAGCAGGGTTGGGCCTGGTTAGTACTTGGATGGGACATGACCTATGAAGACCAGGTGACGTAGGCGTAAAAAACAAAAGTTTGAGAACCAGTGGGTTAGTGAAGTAATGAGGCGTGGGAACAATGCAATAGAAAACAAATGCTAATGTGTATGACATAATCAAAAGATGACAACAACAACGACAATAATAACAGATGACACCTGTATAGCAGGTATGATGAGCCAGGCATTATTCTAAGCTTTTAACACGTAACTCATTTAATCTTCACAACGTTAGAAAAAAAATGCAGACTGCTTTTTTCCACACATGACAGAGCGGGTTGCTCTGGCAAAGAGGGGAAGTAAATGGCCCCGGCTCCCGTCTCATAGCAGTGATGAGTCTGAATTCAAAGTGTGTGATCTTGGCCATTATGCTATTTTGCCTGTAGATTCTCAACCCTAACAGTTGTCAGGACACAGTAAGGAGATACTTAGGGACTCAGTTTCTAAGTCACATATTACTAATGCCACAAGACACAAGCGCATGTTTTCTCTGTAATCAGAGAAAGAATGCACTAATGGCATCTAAATAACAATTCTGTCACTCTATGTTCCAATCGGGTTTTTCTTTTCCTATCAACCCTTTAACTACTTGATATTATATACATTTTAAATGTTTTTCTCTCCCACTAGAATGTCACCTACATGAAGACAGAGATTTTGTCTCTTTCATTAACTGCCATATCCCCAGTCGTGACAATAGTGCCTGACACACTGAAGATGCTAAGCAAATGCAATAAGTGATTGGCTCTATTCACTGACATAACTAAATTTTTAAGAAATATTACTGAATATTTTAGAAACAGTTTGAAGGATACCTTAGAGAATACAGCAACTACACATAATTCTAGGTCTGCAAATGCACCCATGCACCTTCTGACATGAGCAGAGAATGAAGAAATGACCAGACTGATTTCCTCCAAAGCATGGCCAGGAATGAGTATTAAGAGTGGAGTGACTTTTCTTTCTTCTTTACATTTATTTCTCTGTGACATGACTTTAATACGTAAGAATGACTCACAGAATCTGAAGAAGCCATTCACATTTGGGAAAGAAGAAAAAGAGAGCCCTGCCCCTCAATGAAAAAGGACGCAAAGGGTCTGGTAGACATTGGATGATCAGCTTCCCCCAAGAAATCTGGGCGCAGTAACCTCCCCCACCAGACCCAGGTCCCTATATGGGTGAGGGGCCACTCCAGCAAGTGAAAGAAGAAGTTGAACTGTTTGAAGTTCCTCATCTTGTGAGTCAAATTTTCGATGACTGGGTGTGGATAAAGTCCTTCCTGAGGCCTGACATTCTGTCTCACCCTAGGGCAAGACAACAGAGCCTTCGAACTTTCCCTGACTCCAGTTCCTCTGGTCAGAGTCTTGACTCCTACACCCCTCCACACCTTCAAGCTTCTCGTCAAAGAGAAGAGGCATTGGGCAGAATGCAGTTGGCTTTATATTCTAGAAGAAGTTGATCCCATGGGAGAACAGCAGAGCCTACCCAAGTAGGCACACTCACAGCTGGCATTGAAATCACCCCACCCCTGCTCAGCTGTCATGATGTCCTCCACCTCAAGACCTAGCACCTGCCCACACAGCCAAACCCACACAACATGCTCTACACCTCAGAAGACACAGTCTATCTGCAGGCCGCCTGGAGGGTCCATGACCAGGGTAACAGGTGAAGGGGATGAAACAGAGACCCAGAGGGGCAGAGAGTTCAGGTTTAGCAGCGAGAAAGCCAGAATTCGCACCCAGGCTTCACCTCTTACCAGCAGTGGCACCTTAGGAAAGAGACTTCCTCTCTCTGTGCCTAAGATATCTTACCTGGAATATGGGTCCAATAACAGCACCAACCTTAGAACCTAACAGGAGAGTTAGATTGAAGAAACCACATAAAAGCATTTGAAACTGTCCTGGATGTTATAATGCCCAACACTTGTTGGAATATATGAAATCCAAGTAAAGAATGACAATTCATACTATATGTTATTAAATGGTTGATGCTTATACTCATTATATATTTATAGTTATTCATAAATTCACCAAACTTTTCCAGGAAAAATTCAGATGGAAAGGGAAACAGAGTATTGAAGTCAGGTGGGGCAAAGTTTTGAAATAAGAGGCCCACATATCATCTCACAGTTGTCAGAACAGCTATAAGCTCTCAAATGACAAACAACAGCATCGGCTAGAATGGTGAGAAAGGGAACACTCACGTATAGTGCTGGCCATGGAAATTGCTGCCACCACATGCAAAAGAGATCAGAGATTCTGTGAATGCTTGGAAAGAGATCTCCGTGATGACCTAGGAATTCTAACTCTAGGCACTGATCCAAAAAAACACAAAACACTAATGCAAACACAGAGGTGCACCCTGAGGTTCCCCACAGCAGTCTCTATAATGGCTAAGACATCAAAGAAACCTCAGTAGAAATAGGAAAACGAATGCGTGAAGAAGAAGTGGATCATATGTACCTTGGAATACTCTCCGGCCAGGAAGAACAAAATATCCCCATTTGCGACATGGTGAGAAAATCTTGAGAGAGGAATATGCTCAATGAAATAAGGCGAACTGAGCAATACACATAATCCATGCAAGTTTCCTTATTGTGCCTGTATCTAAAACTAACTCAAAGAACAAAAGAGATACAGACTCACTGACAATGGACAACCAACTGATGGTTGATGGAATAGATGGTTTTGCGGCGTGTGGGGGCTCCAGTGAAAGGGGTGAAGGAATTGAACGTACAAATCGGTAATGCCGCAGCAATTACAAAGATGTAAAATCTGCCATCAACAGTACAGGAAATGCTACTGTGAAGACTATGCCTAGTGTAAGCTGAGTAACAGACCAATCGTGGGCTTTATTGCACAGATTGTATCAGTTTCAGACTCCTACGTTGTACCTCGACAGCTAATACCAAAGAACATGAGAGGTCCAATGTTGTTGTTAAAGATCATCATACTGCAAAGGGAAAAGACAACAGGGACATTATAACTCTTGGCAACAGAAAACAGGACATGCTGCCGACCAGAGACACACGATTCATTGCCGGATGTGTAGAGTCTGGGAGGTAGAAGATGGAAAAAGATGTTTCATGAGAGTAGAAACAAAACAGAAGGAAAAGCAATATTTGCCTCCGACAAAATAGAAAATAAAATAATGGCAGTCAATGACGAGAGCAAAGGAGTAAATAGAGACATTTCATCACAATAAAGTGATCACTCCAACGAGATAGCAGGCATGTAAAAGTCGAAACACCCAACAGTGGAGAACCGAGGGAAAGCACCTCCTGACCAACCTACAGAAAGGGAGTGACCATAAGACACTCTCCTTGAAGGACTCCAACACCCCGTTGACCTCAGTAGACTGACCATCCAGACAGAAAAGCAACTGGAAAACAACAGTGTTCAATGACAGATGAGACCAGATAGACAAACTTGATAGTAGGGGAACATGTCACCACCAAGCAGCAAAATAAAATTTTTAATCAACACACATAAAACGAGGCTCAGAAATGACAGGCATTACGCCACAGAGGATGTCGCAATCAGCTTCAGAAGCCTCACGGCCAAGCAAGAGTCTTCTCTAGTTTCTAAGCACCAGGAAGGACTCATGTTCCTGAAACTTCCTCACCACCCTGAGCCATATCGAGGATCAGGGCACTTCCCCCCAAATAGCGAGAGCCTTCTTCTCAGAAATGAAACAGTCCAACAGTTTAGAAGGAAACACCAAAGGGCCTGATACACCACAGAAATCTCCAGAAAGCATGAAAGAAATAAAAAAGGCATCACACTCCTGAATTCCAAATGCATGACAAAACAGCCATCACAAAATAGCACGGTAATGGCAAAGAAACAGATAAAGTCACATAACTGGGCAGTTTTATTCCATCGAGACAAAGATGTCTCGATGGAATAAAACTGCCCAAATAGCCCAGGTTATCTCAATGACAAAAAAAAAAACAAAAAACACTACAAGAAACCCCACAACTCCATGGTTCACCAGTCAGACAAAGGACAAAAGAATATACACGTGTAATGGAAGGAGATGGTAAAGAAAGCCTATTTGAGGAAAGATGCGGTGAAAAGAAGACACTCCCATGGAAAAAAAAATTGAACTGACATTTGACAGGAAATACAAAAAGTGCAAAGTGGATGACAGACCATAGAACTCCTAAAAGAAAACACAGAGTGTGGACTCTATGGCATTCATCTGAGCAAAGTCTCAGTGGATCCGACTCGACAAGTTACGGCATCCAAAGAAATAAAAGAAAAAAAAAAACGGGGCTGCATCTACATGAACAGCACTACATGACAAACAAAGTATCTACATACGTACTCCAAGCCTACAATGGAGTGAGGATAGCCACAAATCTCACTGCTCTGAAGCACTTAGGATTCACACTACCAAAAGAACACATATCATTTAACATCAGCCAAAGAATTATGTTGAAAGGGCCAGAGGACCTGAACAAACATTTCTGCAAATAGGACATAAACAGGGGCAACAGACCTAGGAAAAGACGAGCAAGGTGGCCAAGGTGAGAGATACAAATTCAACCACAAGGAGATATCATCTCACACCTTTCAGTATGATTATCAGCTCTCAATCACAGGAATAGAGTATGTTATTCCAGAAATGCGACTTATATACCATATGCATATATATGAATGTAGATGCATGTCAATACATGATAGACTGTGAAATAGAAAACACTGTGTTGCTTCCAGAAACGGGAGGGATCACGGGTCTTTCCAGGCATATCCACCTCCCGGGAGTGTGGACATAGGTGTTTCCAGAGCCACAATTCAACATGGACACTTCTCATACAGAGGTCCACAGACCCATTCATAAGGCATCTTCTGGGACCTGCTTTTTCAATTTGAAATAAGACGTCTGCATTGGTGCTAACATCTTCGACTCCCTCACCTTTCTGCCTCAGTTGGTCATGGTGGTCCTTTTACACTCATTCAAAAAAAGCAAACTAACACCCAGAGAGGGACCACATAGTAAAAAAAAGTGACAGAATCGGAATTCAGAACCACAGTAGTCTGACATCTGCCTAAACTGAACCCTTTCCAGAAGCAGGAGCATGCCATTTGGGCTTCTTCTTCAAAATGGAAGAGGGGTGGATGGCACATAGGAAGGGTGGGCAAAGCATCCATGAGTACAAGGTCTATGGGTGGCTGTGACTTCAGAATGAGGATATGGAAAGTAATGATACAGAGTGAGTACCCCTAAGAGCTCAATGTGACAGTGAGTAGTTCTCAAAATCTATACCCAAGTAGCCACAGATGACTGAAAACTCCCCACTGAGCCCCAAGGCGCTCAGAAGCCTGGGAATTGCTGCAAGAAAGAAATTTCTCAGAAGGATGCACTCTTTGCTCAGAATACAGGGAAATAAAATGTGTTACCTGAGACTATATATATATATATATATATAAATATATATATATATATATATAAATTTTTTTCAAATACAGTTTATTTTTCTCCCAGAACAACTGGGAAGAAGGCTGTTCAAGGCACATCCTCCTCGCGCGAATATAGACGAAGCTGTTTCCAGAACAACAATTCAACTTGGACCATTCTCACCCTGGGGTCCCCGTTACCATTCTTGAGGCCTATACTTCCTGCTTTGTAAATTGGAAATCAGATATCTATACTACAGCCAACATCTTGGGCTCCCTCAACAACTGCCTCAGCAGGTTGATCGAGGTCGTCTCTTTATACTCATTAAAAAAAAAAAAAAGTTTCAGAGATGTGAACATCCAGCTCAAAAGTGAGAGAGTCAGAATTCAGAACCATCGTTCTCTGATGACTCCCAAAACTGACCTCCTTCCCACAGCTGAAAAAAACCATTTGGGCATCTGCCCCAACAAAGATGGAGGGCTGTGAGAAACGAAGCAAGGGCGAGCCGAAAGATTCACGCTCATGCAGTCTTTGGGAGGCAGTGAATTCTGCATAAGGATATAGAGTCTTGAGACACAGTGCGTAACCCACTGAACTGTTGGCGACAGTGAGGGCTTTTCAAATTTACTGAACCATGCAGCCATAGATGACTGGGATTCCTACAGAGCCCCGAGCTCTTTGGAATTCTGTGCATTTGCCACAAGTGACAAGTTTTTTGGAAGTCTGCACTTTGTGCTCACAATACACGCGAAATGAGCGAGTTATACCTGAGCTCCTACACACACACACACACACACACACACACACACACACACACACACACACATATATATATGTATGTATGTATATGCATACAATTAAGGTGGTTTTTATTAAAAAACTGTGTTGCCCCAGAACATTTAGGAATACAGGGCTTTCTAGGCACGTCCTCTTGCATAAAGTGTGGAAGGAGGTGTTTCCAGAGCCTCAATTAAACATGGATCCTTCTCATCCAGAGTTCCAAGGCCCATTTGTGAGGCCTCGACTTCTTCCTGCTATGGAAATGTCTTGATCTGAAGCCTGACTTCAACTTTTTAGAAAATCTTCAAGATTCTTTTGTAGCAATTTAGTGAACAAATTATTTCCCTTTGACAGCCATGTTTTTGGTTCCCTGATTCAGATTCAGATTAATCTGAAATAGGCTCTTCAAAATAGCCCCATATGAATCAGAGGTGTTCATTTAAAAAGACATCACCTGCTGATTTTTTGTAAGGTATTGCAGTCTGAACCAACCATGTACTGATGATAAAAGCCTCTGGTTGCAATAATCATTGCCTCTAAAAAAAATTGCATGGTACTGGCATAAAAACAGACACATTGTTCAATGGAACAGAATAGAGAGCCAAGAAATAAACCCATGCCTATATACTTACTTAATATGACAAAGGAGGCAAGATTCTATAATGGAGTAATGACAATCAATTCAATAGCATATGATCTAGCAATTTTACTTCAGGGTATTTGCCCAAGGATTTTCAAAACACTAATTTGAAAAGACGATGCACCTCTATTTTCACTGCAGCATTGTTTACAATAGTGAAATACAGAAGCAACCTAAGTGCCTACCAATAGATAACTGGATGAAGAAGATGTGATACGTATATACAAGAGAATATTACTCTGCCATAGAAAAGAAGAAAATTTTCCATTTGTGACAACATGGTGGACATGAAAGGTATTATGCTGAGTGAAATAACTAGGCAGAGAACGACGAAGACCATATGTGAAATCTAAAAAACAACATAAGCAAAGAAAACAAGCACAAACACATAGATACAAAAAAGAAACTCTTCTATGCATCCATGGTTGCCAGATGGGATTGGATTTGTGAAGTGGGTAAAAAGGAGGAAGTCATTAAGATGTATAAATTGCCAGTTATACAAATTCATGGGCATGTAAAGTACAGCATAGGGAATACAGTTGATAATAATGCAGTAACTATGTATAGTGTCAGATGGGTAAGAGCTTTATCAGGGTGGTTATTTCATAAGTTATGTAGGTGTCTAATCACTATCCTGTACACCTAAAACTAATATAATATTGTAAGTTAACTGTGATTAAAAATAAAAATTTTAATGATGCTCAACTTCGCCAGTTATAAGGAAATACAACCAAAACCACAATGAGATACCACTTCTCACTTGTTCAAATGACTATTACCAATAAGAGAAGAGGTAGCAAATTCTGGCAAGGACGTGGAGGAAAGGGATCCTCACACACTACTCGTGGGATCACACATTTGGTGCAGCCACTATGGATAATAGTGTGGATGTTTCTCAAAAAACTAAGAGTGTCATGAGCAGCAAGTCAGCATGAGGGACCACCCATCTCTCCCCTTGAAGTTTTGACAAAGGGAAGAGCTACAGTTCAGCAGATAATACCCAATCTGCACACAGGCACATCTGATATTAGCACTCAGAGAACCTGAAGGCAGAGGAAGGGAAAGGGAAGAGTAGAGAGGAAGGGGACAAGCACTGCAAAACACAGCCCAAAAACCCTGCCATCTGTTATCTCATTGAAGCCCGCACAGCCCTGACTGAGTGATCAGGGTGTTCCACACAGCAGAGGGCAGTGAAATGGGCAAAGAAAGAATGCTTAGGAGTAACAGCTATGTGTCAGCATCTGTCATTGCAGGCAGAGAAATGAGTCAGTGTCTGGCTTTCTTACTCACAGTCAGAGCTAGCAGTGAGCCACAGGGTAAACTTCAGCAGCAGGTCAGAGGCACACACACTGCAGGGGCCTGGCAACAAGCCCAGATGCACAGAAGCTAGGCAACCAAAGCCTGGAGGCCAGCATCACTGAAGGGTGATGGACAAACAGACAGATGGACACACACACACATGCGTTGCGGCCTCCGATTCCACGTGAGCCCGCACACTTGATCTGATCCAGAAGGAAGCCATGCAGCACTGCATCTGACTGTGATGGCAGCACCAGGATTTTTGGGCATTCCAAGGCCTGGCTCCCCATTGCCCTTCACATTTTTTCACAGTGTGGAGCCCTGGACTCAGACGACCTGGTCACAGAGGAGACATACAGCTCTCCCAGGAAATAGAGGGCATTTGTATTCCAGAAGCAGAAATCCAGGAGTCTTAAAGGTCAAAAAGAAAAAAGAATAGACACAAATAAAATCAGAAATGAATGGTTTGGTATACACCACCGAAATACAAAAGATCATACAAGAATACTATGAAAGATTAGATGTCATCAAATCAATAACATAGAAGAAATGGCCAAGTTCTTAGGCATATATAACTTTCTTAGACTGAATCATGAAACTGGAAAATCTAAATATCCCAATGGCATGTAAATAAAAACAACCATCAAAACCCTCTCAAAAGTAAAAGTCCTAAACCAGAGGGCTTCATAGTGAATTCTGTCAGACATTCAAAGTAGTTTTACTTCCTGTCTTCCAAATTTTCCAAAAAATTAAAGAGGCAATACTTCCTAACACATTTTATGAGGACAACATTGCTCTGATACCAAAACCTGGTAAAGATAACAAAAAAAAAAAAAAAAGAAAGAGAACTATAGTCAAATATTTCTCATGAAGACAGATGCAAAATCCTGACAAAATACTAACAAATTGAATACAACAATAAATTTAGAACATTATACATCATGATCAAGTAGGCTTCATTCTAGGGGCATAAGAAAGATTATTTAATAGATGCAAATCGATTAATGTGACATGCCACATACAATACAGGATAAAAATGATATCATCATATCAATAGATGCAAAAAAGCATTTGACAAGATACTACATCTATTTATGTTTAAGACACTTAATAAATAACATGGGCATAGAACTACCATAACATAATATAGAACATGTATGACAAACCCTCAGCCAACATCATACTTTATGGTCAAAAACTCAAAACCTTCCCACTAAGATCTGGAAAAAGACAAAGCTTTCCAGTATCATCACTGCTATTCAACATAGTTTTGGAAGTCCTAGCTAGAGCGATTGGGAAAAAGAAATAAAAAGCATCTATTTTGGGAATGAAGAAGTCAAATTATTATTTCTTGCAAATCACATGATTCTTTATAGAGAAAAACCAAAGACTCCACACAATAAACTGTAAGAAACAATAGGCAAATACTATAAAGTTTTGGGATAAAAAATCAATATACAAAAACTCATAGCAATCCTGTACACTAAAAATGAATTTTCAGAAAATGAAAAAAAAATTATTCTGCAATTGCAACAAAAAGAAGAAAATATCTAGAAATAAGCCTAACAAAGCATGTGAAGAACCTATACACTGAAGAGTATAAGGCATTTGCAAATAAATGGAAGAAAACACAAATAGATTGGAAGAATCAATAGTTAAAATGCTCATATTACCCAAAGCAGTATGCAGATTTCATGCAATCTCCGTAGAAATCCCAATGGCATTTTTAAAAAATGAACAAAAATATTATCAAATGTATATGTAAACACACACCCACACACCCACATACACACACGCATATGCACATGCACAGGCACATGCACACCCAAATAGCCAAAGCAATCCTGAGAAAGAAAACAAAGCTAGAGGCATCACTCTGCCTGACGTCATATTATACTACAAAGTGACAATCAAAACATCATGATATTGGCAGAATAATAGACACAAAGACCGATGGAACAGAATTGAGAATCCAGAAGCAAACCTGCAAATATATGGGATAATAAATTTTGACAAAGGAGTCAAAGATATAAAGTGGAGAAAAGTCTCTTTAATAAATGGTGCTGGGAAAACAGGGAAGCCACATGAAAAAGAATGAAACTAGATTGCTGTCAACACATACCAAAATTAACTAAAAATGGATCAAAGACCTGAATATAGAACTGAAACTATATACTGCATAGAAAAAAACATGGAAAGTGAACTCACGGAACTTGAGCTTAAAGAAGGTTTCAGGAATTTGACCTCAAAGGCAAGGGAAAAGAAAAAACAACACAGAAACAAATAAACAAACAAGTAAATAAATAAATAGATAAATAAATAAATAAATAGATAGATAAATAAATAAATAAATAAATAAATAAATAAATAAATAGATAGATAGTGGGGCTATATCAAACTGAAAAGCTTCTGCACTGCAATGGAAACCTTTGACAAGACATAAGAGGCAACCATTCAAATGGAAGAAGAGATTTACAAACAACACCTCCAATAAATTCCTCATATCAAAAATATACAAAGAACTAGTACAATGTACAACTCAACAATAAAATAGCAAGCAATCCAATTAAAAAATGGACAGTGGACCTGAATAGACACTTCTCCCAAGAAGATATGCAAATGGCCAACAGGCATACGAAAAGATGCTCAGCTTCTCTAGCTGTTAGGGAAATGGAGATCAAAACCACAATGAGAAACGATCTCACCCCTGTTAGAATGGATCACATCAACAGGACAAGTAATAACAAGTGCCATGAAGAAAACAGTATGGAGTTTACTCAAAAAACTAATAGGATTACCACATGACTCCGCAATCCCTCTACTGTTTTTGTTTTTTTTTTATATCCAAGAAAAACTTTGAAAACATTTATCCACAAAGATGCATGCACCCCAATGTTCACAGCAGCATTACTCACACAGCCAGGCCATAGAAACAACCAAATGTCCTATGATAGATAACTGAATAAAAAAGAAGTGCTATATGTCTCATGGAATATTACTGAGCCATAAGAAAGGATAGAACACTATAACTGGCAACATCATTGCATCTTGTGATTTATCCTGCTAAGCAAAAGGAGACAGACTGAAAAAGTTGAGAAGCATATGATTTCACTTATATTCAGGACATAAATCTCAAAGCAACAAACATGACAAACAGAGTCATGGAAACTGCAGATTAGTGGTTACCTGAGGGTAGAGGGAAGAGGGAGGTAGATAGGGGTGAAGGAGGTGAAATATATGGTGGCAGAAGGAAACTTAACTTTGGGTGAACACACAATGCAATATATGGATGATGTATTATTGAATTGGACACTTGAAACCTATATAGATTTGTTAACCAATGCCACCCCAATAGTTTTAATTAAAAAAAAAATTAAAAGAACTACCACGTGACCCAGCAATCCCTCTTCTGGGTATTTACACCAACATTTTGAAAACATTTATAAATATATACACCTGTACGTCCACTGCAGCATAATTTAAAGTAGCCAAGTCACAGAAACAACTTCAATGTCCTTCAACAGATTATGGGATCAGTACAACAGACTACTACTCAGCTCACACATTAACACCAAAAAGATGAAATATTGCCATTTGCACCAGGATAGATAGATCATGGATTGCTATTTGCAACAACATGGATGGATCTTGTTTGATCCAATGAACAAACAAAAGAGAAACAAACTCATAGAGACAATGGAATGGTAGTTACCGCCGAGTTAGGGGAGGCAAAGCGATAAAAGGAGGTCAAAGTATGGTGACGGGAAGAGACTTTTGAGGATGACTACACAATAGAGCATACAGATGTTATATTCTAACGTTGTACACCTGAGATTTATATGTGTTATGAGCCAATGTCATCCCAAATAAATCTGATTTAAAAAAAAGAGAAAAAAATCATTTGAACCCAAATACAAATTCCAGAGACTTTCATCACTTCCTTGCTGATATTCACAAATTTCCTCCCTCTTACTCAGGTCGTGAAACCTGAGATTCACTGCTTTTGCATCTGCTTGAGTGTGACATGACAGGAACACAACTGCCACTAAATGTATCTCCAACAGGGCCAAATCCCAATACAAGCTTTCAGTGCCAGCTCAATTGTATCTCCCTGATAAGTTTGGATTCCCAGTATCTAGGGTGACCGTTTTTCCCTCCCTCCCTTCCTCAGCTGACTTTGCTTTATAATTCATTGAGTAGATCAAAGGGTCTTCATGTTTTTAGCGTAATGTGGATGGACCACATGGAAATTGGTGACAGGGAGAGGGGGACTTAGGGAAAGGGTTGGTGCTGAGTGGGTTTTTGTATCCATGGGGAAAATGCAGTAGGGAGAAGAAAACAGTACACTGGGGAAAGGACAGTTGTGCAGGAGCACAGCCCCTGAATAGGTAGAAGGGGTGGGGCCAAGTGGACTCTTCAGGCCCCACATCAGGTGGGAGCAATGATGTTCCTTTTATAGTAAAGTGGATAGCTAGCTAGATAACGAAGGTTGAAAATTTGGGCTCTCTTTCCTCAACTACCAGGAAAGGTACAAAATTTCCTGCTTCTCATGACTACTGTGATGATTTGTGATGACTCCTGGCCCTTAATAACTCTCACTATGGTGTATACACAGAGCTAAGTGCCCTGCCCCTTGATCGTCTCTATATCTCCAATACTTATGCCATCCTGCATGGAAACATCCATCATAAAATATTGTTCCTCTTCATTGTTGCCTTCATGAAAGTGATGGCACTACCATTTCTCAAGGCTACGCTGACATTTTTACCCTGGAGCCACCAATTCATGTGCTTTTGTTGTCTTTTTGACATGCATTTTTTTTATTCTATTCACACTGTACAATTGTTAAACAATGTAGAAAAAGTACAAAATCCTAATATGTTTTCCCAACCATATCAGAGCTGAGGTGTAAAAAGGGACCAGCACAGTACGTGACCAGAGGCGTCTGAGTGAGCTGCTCAAGTCACACTACCTGTCACATAATCATTTAAAGCTGTAAATGTTGCCACAGGAGAATCTCTTGTCCTTGCAGTGGCCCCACATCTCATGCCGGTGAGACATCCTTAGATCCATGAGTCTTTTCTATCAAGTACATAAACAACGGGACTTTGAACAGCTCTTTAGAAAACAAGAAACAGGGTGGACACTATGTGATCAAATTAGAGTTGCAACTATAACTCCCAAAACAAGGTCCCTTTCCCAACAACCTCACCCCTCTATCTTTGCACTGCTTTGTATGCTATGTGAAGGCCAAGGCCAAGTCACAAAAATCCACTTGCATTCCATTAGATGATGTGCATCTGTCAAGATGAATGATCAGAGATGATTAGAAAAGCATCGTTGAGCTAAGAAGACACAGAAGTTCTGTCAAGTGTCCTCACCACACAGGTATTCACATGCTAGTCGGGAAGGAGGCCAAGGAGCAGTAGGTGAGCAGTCAGTGATTCAACCACCTACACAGAGATCTGAAAACACCAGCACTCACCAGTGGCCCTAAACCAGCAGCATTTTCTCCTCCAGCAAACACCTGGAAAAATCTGGAGATAACTGTGGTCACATCACTGAGAAGGATAGCTGGTCTAGAGGAAGCTGGGTTTTCTGTTCTGAATATGCCATCTTGTTACTAGAACTTAGGTACTTTTTAAGAATTACCTGATTCGATCTTCTGATAAAGGCCACTCTGCATGGAGCCTGGTGAAAGTCCCCACCTGCCCACATTTCACTCCTGTTAGCCACAGAGGCTGATAATGACGGCTCCATTTTTTGTGCCCGTAGTCAAACAGAGAATGTCCAGCTTTACCTTTCACATTATGAAAATAGGCGTTTTCATTTTCCACAATGAAAATGTGATTTATTAGATGCTCTAGTAAATGTCTACCTTCCACCCACCTAAAAGACTATGTGTCTTCATAAGAAAATTCTAATACCCAATACTCACATGGTGCTTCCTATATGAATTGTTCTATCCAGCACTTTACATAGATTAATTCAATTCTCATAATACCCTTATAAGGGAGAAAGGCTCGGGGGAAAAAAAGGGGCTTTCTCTAAAGATAGGTTTGTTTCTGGCAATGATGAATTAGGTAATTTTGAACAACCCTACTTAGAACAACTGAAAAAAAACTGAGCTAAAAAAATAATTTCTTAAAGAAACTATTTAAAGTCACTAAAGAATTGCCAAATCATTAGAGAGAAAAAATAGAGGTGAGCCTGACATTTTTTTTTTTTTTCTTTAAAGGTACCAGCCAATTCTGGGAGAAAGACAGTAGGAATCTTCAAATGACTAACAAGTTGACAAGGCTTTGCAACCCTTTTAAATATGAAAAAAAAGCTTGGAAAACCACTCAATTTTTGAGTTGGGACCCAGAAAAGATATACCCTAAGGATAAGGATGAACCAAAGATTGACCAGCCTTCATAGATGCCAAAGTCCAGATTCAAAACATCAACTCAACTGGAAAACAGAGACCTGAAATGATTAGGGTTCCATCACCTGCCAGAAGCAAATCATCTGTAGAAGATACTATTCTAGGCCTCATTTATCAACATAATTTTTCCTATGCAATATCTTGCACTCAATCAGAGATAATCATGTATATGCTGAGAAAGATCACATTGGAAAACCAAGGAAATGAAGAGGCAACCAGCAGAATCACAGGAGATTAACTTAATGGCTTATCTGATAAAGATTTTAATAGTGTAAGACTGATATTTCCAACAGAAAACTGGAAGTCATTTTTTCAAAGAGACAAAATGCTAGTGCTGAAAAATGCTATAACTTAAATCAATAACTCAGTGGATGTACTTCATAACTGAATGGAAAGAGCTGAGGAAAGAATCAGAAAAAGGGAAGTAGCTAAGTAGGTAAGACCAAACAGAAGCGAGTAGAAAGAAAAAGATAGAAAATACAGAAAATAGCATGAAAAGCATAAGAAACATGGCAAGGAGTCTATTACGAGGACTTGAAAGAAAGAATGGGGCGGAAGTAACATTTCAAAAGATAACGACTAATCATATTCCAAAAGTGACAAAAATCTTCAAGCTATAATTCAAGAAATGTTATGAATCATAAGCATGAAAAATACAGAGAAACAAGGCATATTAGTTGTGAAGTTGCTCAAAAGGAAAGCAGAGAGCAATATCTCAAAAAGAAGCAGATCTAAAAGGGGAGGAAGAGTGGGGGAAGAGATCGCTTCAGAGGAGCTACTAAGACTAACGGCCACCTTTGCTGCAAGCGCAGAGCCCTAGGGAGGAGAAAGAAAACGACTGCCAAATTGAAACTTCTATACCCAGGAGAAATGTGTTTTTTTTTTTTTTTAAGTTATCCTGACAAAATTAAATATGCCATCCACAGACCTGCACTACAGGAAATATTAAAATGTGTTTTTTAGGTTAAAGGGGGTCCATGCTACAAAAAGAACCTGAGAGCAGCAGAGAGGATAAATGCAGCTAAAGCTAGATGAATATGTGTCCTGTGAAGTTTAAAATTAAAATGTCCAACAGTGGAACCATGTATGTCAGGATTAAGTGATAAGGAGTTAGCGTCCTACGGACACTGTCAATGAGGTAAGATTAACAATTTACATTGAATGTGATAAATCAGAGAATTATGTTTAATCTCCAGGGCAACTACCAGAAGAACAGTAAATAATGAGTAACTACCAAGATTATAGGGGAGGAAGAGTGATTGTTTTTAAAATCAATACAAGTGAACACTAGATAGAAAAAAGAGTAGAGTACATTAAATCCAATTTAATAATTCGATGAAACAGCCTTGGAATATCAGACTAGAAAATGTAAAGATAAATAATTTGCAAATTATTAGACTATTTTTTTAATCTTGAAATTCGAATTTGAAAACATATTTGTAACTAAACAAAGAATTTTTTTTTAAAAAGAACTTCTTATTTATGAAAATCAACTATGTCACACTTTCCTGAAAAGCTGACAAAATATTCCTGCCACCTATTTTGGAAATAAGCTAGCCATCAATGCAGAATGACCTGGGACTTCTAATTCTGCAATTTCTGGGGCACTGGAGATGCAGTGGGATCTGATCACAACTGACAGTTACTGTTAAACCGTGACCAAATTGTTGTCTTACTGAAATTTTCTCCTCTGTAATGTGAGAATAACCCTAACCACAAAACTGAGATTATAGAAGATAGTACACATAAAGCCCCTAGATCAATGTGTGACATATAGTAAAAGCTTAACGAAGTTTACCTATTAAATTATAACATCCAAACTATACACTGAGTGTTTGAAGAAAAACACACACCCCAACATAAATCCACCCACTAAGGCAATTTCAATCAATTTTTCTCCCATTCCCCCTCCAAAAAACCCAGAATTTGTGTTTCCTCAAATATTATAAAAGTAAAAGTACAGAAAATCGAAACCTCCTACATAGATATTCAAGTCTATCAAACCCTAATGTTATGCCACAGAAGCTTCACATTGAGAATGGAGGCCTTAGAGACATAATGAAAGTGTTCCACAGGCTTACCTGACACTGCATGGCTTCCACTCAGTAATCGTGAAAACTCTTTTGACACTTGGAACAGAGCTTTTAGAAGTCAACCAAAAAGAAACTTGACTGTTTTTAATTCAATTTGACATGGCTCCCAGTTCCTAAGTATCCCATTCCCTCACCTGTCTCTTTATTTTGCCCAACCTCTAACCTGAGGTCATAAGCTCTTCTGGTGCTATCCTTTCTTTTCTTACTCTTTGAATTTCATTTGCCTTACCTGTAAGATTGCGATCCTACTCCTGACCTTCTCGGTATTTCTGATGACTACCCAAAATTGCACATGAAGTATTTAATGGGAAGCAGCTGTCATTTCACTCTGTTTCAGGCCAAAATGTTGGCCTTCTCCTTTTTCCTGTTCTTTTAGTCCCTGCATTAATTTTTTTCCTAGATTTCCCACTTTGATCTTCAAATTACCCAGAGTTACCCACCCATCTACGTAAATGCTAGGCTTTGAGCATTGCCCTGTGCACACATCCACCCTGCCTTACTGCTGAGCTCCTCTGATTTAGCTTTCAAGTCCCGCTTGGACAACAAGATACCCTGAGCCCTTCCACCTCCTGTCCTCTCCTCAATTCGACAGGATTAATTATCTCCCTTCTATGTTTTTTTCTGAACCATGTCCATACTGTGGGTGCCATTCTTTGCACTTGTCACCAAATAGCATCCTGTCTGCATCACTTCTATCTGAATAAATTTCTTAAGGATGAATCCTATGTCTTCTTCTTTGTATTCCAGTTTCTAGAATATTGGAATTAGAGACATTTTTTTTTTCTCACGAGAGAGAGTGATCCTACTTTAGTTTAAAAGTTCATTTGCTTCCAGTGTCCAATAAATGGCTTGTGTGAAAGTCATGTTTTTATTCATTCTGAGCATTCCTCTCCCTCTATCGTCCTTTAGCTGGAAATGTAATATCTAAAAACATGACAGCACAGTTGACTCAAACTCAGGTGCTTGTAGACATTAATGAAACAGACCAGGTGTAAAGTGCTACACACTCAAGAAAGTGCGTATACTCAGTGAAGAAAGGGAGAAACTGCTTGGCCCTGGCCAACTGGTCTCACACTGAAAATTGTGTCTATAGGGTCCAGAATCTACCCCGGATAATGGGGAGATGCAGACTGAGAAGTCTTGCCCAATCTCAATACATTCAAACCTATTCAAATTAAGGCTGCTTAGCTTAAAAGAATCCAACAGGCTAACCTTTACAATAATCTCTCTTTTGCATGGCACAGGGAATGCAGTTAGCATTAATTCGATGGCTAAGTGGAGGGTCAGGAAGAAGAAGAAAAATTGGGGCAATTTTTTTATGAACAATCTAGATATATAACTAATACTCGAAACAAATCAAAATAAAATTATTTGAAAATTTTCTCTTTTGCCCCGCCTCGTGGACACACTGTGGAAATTTCGTAGCCCTGAGGCCCAAACCCGTTCAAATATACCAACTAAGGTGATAAAGTCCCAGTGTACATACACAACACAAGTTCATCTGAATAAAATGACATTTTGTCCAACGGCATCTTTGAACCCAAGGGAACACCAAACCGTGGTTCAGAAGCCTCAGGAGCACACGTGTGTCCAGTTAAAACCACACCTTTGCTGAGCTCCTATGATGTGCCTAAGGATCATAGTTGAGTGAGGATGCCAACTAAGGATGCCAAGTTGAGTGAGATGGCGCTAAGTCATTCTCCATTAGGAAACACTTTCTTCCTCCACTCTGCTTCTGGGATGCCCCATCCTCCTCCACATCTCACTCATTTGGCTCACCTTGTTAGTTCCAGAAATGCACCACACGTAAGCACTCTCCCATTGGGTCTTACAATCTTTACACTGAAAATAGCCATATTTGGGTTCCAAAAACTGCAAAAAAAGAAGAAAAGCCTTTCATTATCTTGGGTGGTTAAAGCTAGATCCTTCTTTGCTTGTGGCTTTGTATATGAAATTTAAAAAGCCCCTTGAACCTCATTCACAGCTGCTCTACAATCATTTAGCCTCTCATCTCTCAAGGATTACTGAGATTCTTCTTGTTGCCATCTCATGCTTCTCCAACTCATTTGCCACAATGCAACCAGCCATCTGCCTCAAGTGAAAATCGGATCACACGTTTGACAGATTTGAAACTCTTCTTTGTCACCTCATTACCAATAGCAGTGGTTGCCAGACTTTTGGTCCCCAGGTGCTTACAGCTGGCACCTTACTTTACTAAGTGACAACACATGCAGGCCATATACACAAACATTTTCAAAGCATCCTCCTTCATTGGAGGAAGGGGGGAAGGCTTTGCTCTCATTTTCCGAGGAATGGACAAGAGGAAACCGAGGCTGGGACTGAAAGACAGGGACAAGGGAGAAGTGTACCTGGAAGCCAGGTTTCCTGAGCTGGTTGGCGATGTCTACTGGGGTCTGCTGGCTTTCCCTTTCACTGGGACTTGGACATCTTCCTCTCCCGACTTCTCTTGTGCCTCTGGCGTTGGTGGAGATGGCTACAGCTGTCTGACCTCCACGGGACCTGAAAATGCCTTTGTCCCCTCATCCTCCCAGTCCTTCCACATCCAGGAGAAGCCCCAGCAGCCCATCACTGCAGAACAAACGTCCCAGGCTGGCACGGCTGCCCTGGGGCCTGTGTTATCCCAAGGGGATCAAATGCACAGGGTGCAGGGCTCCAGAGCACACTGTACAGACCTGTTCATCCATGGGTTCATCTGCACCTCCACCTCCTAGGTTTTGGCCTTGCATAGGTGCCGACTCAGGCTGGGGTGCATTTGGGCCAGGATAGCCTTAAGCTGTGGCCCCTTATGAGGATCGGTGCAGTAGACTTGTGCAGGTGTGGGCACCAGCAGCCCAGCCAGGCCAGGAAAGTGGGGGTGGCAGTGTTCTGCCCCCAGTACGACTGTTTGTGCTCAGAGAGTCTAGGCTGGCCCCAGGGCAGGGTGTTCCCATACTGTGTCCCCTGGTACAGGGCATAGGGAACCTGGACAAAGCGATCCATCTGCTCGACCAGCATCCATTCGCAGCACAATATCTTGGTACAGATTGTGTGTGTTCTTGGCCTAGCTGCCACCTTCACCCGCCCTTCTAATCCTCCTGTTCAGTTTGCTTCAAGCTCATTCCTACGTTCTCCATTTATTTCAGATTCTGTTGGGACCTGCTGCCCATTACCCTATTTGATGGGGGGAGGAGTGCCTTCAGAGGCATTACTGCCACCTGATTCCAATTGCTGCACACTATCTCTTTAAATCGCTGCTCCTAAATCTTTTTTTCCAGGCTGTTTTCATTTATGACTTATTGGCACACATGCTTTAATTAGTAACCCAATTATTCACCTAGTAACGCACTATTTTAGAGATTCTGTTTTAAAGCACATAGCAAAATGTATACAAGCAGCCTTATATGAGGAGAGTCTAAGGAAGAAAGCACACATGGCAGAGCTCATGCATGTTGAGACCACAGGAGTGAGGAGCATGATGTCAGGGGGTTGGGGAAGGTGGTACACAGAGAGAGAAATTGTCATTTCAGAGGATTATGTGACAAGAGTAACATTCTCCCTCCACTACTAGTAAGCAACCCTAAAAACAGTATGGTTGAAGGAAGCACACTATTCTGAATCTGAAATGGGACCAAAAGTAATCGATGAGATTCAAGTATAACAGATCAGAAGCCCTTTGGGAATGAAAGTGAAGCAGTTTCCGAGGCATTTTTAAGGACTTCAGCCACTAGATGGTCACCACTGACCCTCTCGTGTCTAAATTGAACCCAGATGGAAAAAAAAAAACCACCTCTACTGCCTAGTTCTTCTTGTGACCAAAATATTTCAGAAAAAGATCTACTTGGAACAGGGAAAGAATGTACCGACTTCATTACTTTAGAAAATTCCTGGCCATGTATTTCAGGTGTACTGAAAACGGAGACACTACTAAGTGAGGAAACAGTGGTAAATAACAATACCGACAGGCAGCATCTTGACTCTCCCACTCGTGCAGTAAAGCATGAGCTGGCTGAAACTTCCCAGATGGCTTCTCCACTTCGGGGTGTTGGAAAGTGTGTATTCGGGATCAGAGAATTGCCTGAGAAGACATCAGTACAGTTTTCTCAAATAATATGACTGAACCTCACTTAAAGAACAATCTGAAGCCTCTGAGTGTGGAACGGAAATACACACTCTTTACACACAGACAGTTGTCTATGTTCAAGTTGTGTTGGTGGAAGCTGGCCAGCCACTATCACACACACTACTTTGGCTTTGAAGAATACGGGTTGAATATCCACTTTGAGAAAGAAAACTAGAAAGTTTGTTTATGCTGTAAATGATGAAGCATCTCATCAAGGACTAAAAATGCAGAAAGGCCAGGAATCAGGACTGAGTAACCATTCAGCCCAATCTGAAACAAACACTTTTTAATTGCCAACTTCAATTTACAAATGCAAAGTCAGGTATGTGTGTGTTATTGTGCGTGTGTGTGCTCATCTTTTCGCACCACTACAAGGCCGAGCACGACGAGGAGTGCCCAGGGTACCAGCGTGCAGCGTTGGGACATGGTGCACATTGACGACTGCAATGAGTGTAACATGGGCCACCAGGGCCACCTTTATATGCCGGGGTCTCACGGAGTGGTGAGCCTTGTGTCACACCCCACAGGACTTCGCTGGGTGGTGACGTGGGATCCAAGACTCTGCTTTCTTCTCCCCGGCACTGCAACAGGATGCACTGTGGTTGGGTCTGAGGTGGGAGTAGGGAGAAGCCATGACGAAGACATGGGGCCCCTGGCCCCGCTGAGCATGGGGTGGGGAGGCACCCAGGACCCTGGGCACTTCACCCTGTGGTTTCTGGAAGAGCCAGGGCCTTGATCCTCACCCCAGTGCAAAATGAGCCCTGTTGCAGCCACATTTGTGACCCAGTAAGTGTGGAGGGCCCAGGCATCGAAGTGCACAGAATGTCTGAACCAACTGCCATGCCACATGGTGGTGTCACACGCGGCGGGCAGCACCTGCAACACGCAGGTCCTGTGCCAGCAGCAGGCCCAGAACGTGCAGCACTCCCACAAGCAAACGCTTGACATCTTTTCCATGGGCTACCAGTAAGCACGGAGTGATGGCCGGAAGGTGGTGCCCCAGTGGGAGACAGCAGTGGGGACATGGGAGGGGGAAATGGTCAGCTGGGGAAGCATACTAAGCTGAGGGAACCTCAGGAGGAAAGGGTGGGGCTAAGCCAGAGGGTCAGGCAGAAAGGCCAGCTGTCAGTGTGGCTGAAGGTCGCAGAGAGGAGGGAGGTCACAGGGCTTGAGGTCACACCAAGGTTTGAATTATGGATCTACTGAAGAGTCAGAGATAAGGGACAGCTGTGAACATACGCTTCCAGTTCCCAGCGCATAATTGGTGAGGCAGGTTTCCAGGAGCCACCTTGATGGGATTCCGTCGGGCCAGGGTGCAGCCAGGAAAATGGGGGATCTCACTCAGAGAACTCTAGAAGCCTTCCAGAGTTCCCCCAGCTCTTCTGGGTCAAGATTATACAATTCAAAAGTTCCAAGGTCAAGATTGTGTTTCCAAGATACTCCCACTCTTAGCATGCCCTTGAGTACAAGAAGACTACAGCCTGGCTCCATGACCTTGGGCCTGAACTGCATGCAGGAAAGCAGGCTCAGGTCTGTTTCTTAGATTTTAGGACTCAGAGCCTGGACCCAAATGTTCGGAATCTTCCCCTCTCTTGTCACCCTCACGTTTTCTCAGGGTGTCGATATCTTTACCTGTAAAATGGAGCTCCCGACTAAACCCACCTAGTGCTGGTGGTGGAGACTGAAAGTAGAGGCATCCATTTAGCAAATGCACAAGGAGCACCAGGTTGCCTGTGCCAGGTGCTGGAGACATAAACAGGGCAATTACGGGCCCAGTTCTGGGAGCCAGTGTCACTGTGCTATTTCCAGTGTGTTCAGATCTGATTTCTGAGAGTCTGGCATTTTAATGGCCCTAGATCTGGAAGGTCCAACACGCCCGTGCACGCTGGCAACTGGAGCCAGAGGGTGAAGGTGGCAGGTGCTACTGCTCCACACATCCATTTTCAAGTTAACTTTGACATGTCCAGTCACACTCATTTCAATCAAGGGGCATCCACTGGTCCTTAAAGATCTGCCGAGGCTACAGGCTCCATGTCCAGTGGTGGCACCATCCCTAAGTCTTTGACCCTGTCACGAAAGTGGAGCCTAGTGGGTAACAGTACAGGATGGAGAGGGGTGAGGGCTGAATAGCTTCTTGATGGAGAGTTCTGAGGCAGGGGTCTGTGGGGCGTGACCTTGGGCAAATCATCTCTAAGTCTCTGCTTCCTCACCTTAAAGTCAGGGTGATGACAGTACCTGCCTCAGAGGAATGACTGCATATGAGGACTTAGCAAATCAAGAGCTCAAAGCATCCTCCAGGGAGGCAGGAGAGAGCAAGGTTTCCGATCCTGGAGGTGGGAGTCCCAGGGAGCTGGGTGAAAATCCTGGCTCTGTCCCTGACTGGCTGTGTGACCGTGGGCAGGTGTCTCCACCTCTCTGTTTCTCTGTCTACACAATGGGAGCAGGACTGACTCCCAAGTGGCTGTGAGGATGGGAAAGGTGCGCATGAGACCTGTGCTTGGAAGAGCAGGGGCCACAATCAATGCGGTGGTTGAAAAAAAGCAGGACGAGAAGGCTTGAGAACATGTGTGTGAGTGACAGGAATAAAGGGCAGGGGTGATTTGAGGGAGGAGGAGGCATTCTTTTCCAGGAGGCACCTCGACAATAATCAATCTCCCTCAAGCGCCCACAACAGATTCCTGATCGTAGAAGACAGGCTCGTGTATGAGTACCAGGGCTGGACCATGAAGAGGAATACTTAGGCAAAGGCTGGAACCACAGATCCATCGGCATCACATTCATGGGAAGCTTCATGGGTGAGTGACTGTCCAGCTGACAGGGCAGGGCTGAAAAATGCCTGGGGACAGCACAAAATCCTGGGTAGTCATTAGGATATGGCGACCTACAATTCTGTGACCTTGCTCAAGTGACTGCTTGTCCGAGTTTCATTTCCTCCCTTGGGTAATAACCATCTCAACCACACGGTCTGGATGAGGATTACTTCATCTGTTGAAAAGTTTCTCTGCCGGCACCTGGCACCTAGCAGTGTTCGGTGAGAGCTTTGCTGTGGGCACTGTCAGAGATCTGGGAGAAGGGGAGAAGCAGCAGTAATGATGACAGCTGGAATTTGCCAACCAGGTACCATTCAATAGGCTTTAGATGAGGCATATGATCACATAGCCCGTGGCAGGGACCACTAGTCTTTCCTTTCAAGATGAGGAAACTGAGGCATAGAGCAGCTAAGTCATGGCCAGGGAATGGCAGAGAGGGATCTGGGCCCTGGCGTGCCAGGTGGGAGAGCACAATTGGGACCACTGCCCCACACTCCCCCTGTCCTCTGATGAAGCCCCAACTCCACTCTTGCCTCTGCCCCACCCAGAGTGGACACCCCCGCCCAGGGCCATCAGGGTGGGCAAGCATCTGCTGGCTTGTGGTCTGCCTCAAGGATTCCTGCACCGCAACTACAAGGTCAAAGGATACCACCAAGTTCAGCAAATGCTCTTGCCAGGAGACCAGCTGTACCAAATCATCCAGACATGGCCAGGACACCCCGTGTCAGGGCTTATCTCCACTTCGTCAGAAACCCACACCCCCCAGTAAAAGTCAGCTCCTACTGTACTACCGTGGCCCGCTGGCCCCGAAACTTTCTCCCACCGAGACCACAAGTGTGCCCCCACCTTGCAGAGCTGTGTCGCTGCTGCTTCTCAGAACCTAGAGAGGCCTTGACTCTGAACCAAAATCCCAGACACCCCAGCTCAGAAGCACATCACAGCTCAAAACCCAGAGGTCTCAGGTGCAGAAGGTGGAACCAAGCAGCCCAGATGTCACTGCTTGGCCACTTTGGGGTCCTCCCAGGCAGTGAACCACCATGTGAGACGACCCTCTCCACCCCATAGCCAGAGAATCCCTGTGTAGGATATCTCTTGGATTGGGCCCCTCTGGAGACAGGCTGCTCACAACACCCCACCATTTCCCCCTTACACTGCTTTAGTGTATGGGAGTTTTTCTTACTCCTGAACCCCAACCTGCCACCAATCACTCACTTGCCCAGAAATGCACACCGGTGTCAACTATAGTCTCCCTTTTGAATTCGCTTTGTGTCCCCCATTCTCAGGACTCTTCAGTCATCAGCTGAGGGGACCCCACGGTCAAATAGGTTCATTTACAAAACACACATATAGCCAGGTAAAGGTCACAGGCAGGAGTAGGTGCGGAGGGAGGCGTGAACTCCCCTTAATCTCTCTCTGCTTCCTTGTGCCTTCCACAAAGGCTATAGGGTCGGAATGGCGCCACGTGACCCTCTGGACCCTGGGACTGGGAACAGGGGGCAGGTGTCCCTGGTCCTGCCCCCACCGTTCCATGCGTGCCTTAGGCCTCCTCTGGCTCCAGGGCCGAGCAGGACTAGCGGGGAGTCAGAGTCCTCTAGCCAGGACAAGGCCCGACCTGAGCTCCTTCCTGCTGGCACCAGCCCCTTGCACTGGTCCATCCTTCCGCCGTGTGATCACTCATGCCTCGCTCCATTTTCTCGCCGCATTTACGCCCTCTCTGAGCCCCCAAAACTCTTCCCCCGACCGCGTCCCTTCCCTCGTTCCCTGCTCAGGGCCTGCCTCCAAGGTCCAGCAGAGCTCCTGGGGTTGCCCAAGGTCCCCATCAGCCCATGACACAATAAGCCCACGCCGCCAAGGTCCTCATCAGGGCTCTCGCCCTGTACCCCAACTAGACCCAGGGCCTCGCCCTCCCAGTCCCACATCCAGTCCCCGTCCTGATGCTGCATGCTCAGCTCCCCTCACCTCTGCACAGACCTTGCCCACCGTGGTCAAGAATGGGGCCCCCCCCTGTCTAGAAGGCCATCCCTTAGGCCCCCTACCCTGCATCCAGAGCCCCTGGGGCACCCGCTCCACGCACAGGTCCCGCCCCTCAGACCCCACCCCCAAACACCTACAGGCGGGGTCCCATCACCCTGTCCTCCCAAGCTGATCTCCGCACCCTTTGGTAATGGGCGGGCTCTCTGTCCAGGGTGCTCAGCGTGCCCAAGATTCTGCTCTGTCGCTTTCGCCTCCCCAGCTGCCCGAGCAGGGCCAGGCGCAGTGTGAGGCTGTTTTAAGGTCCAGAGTCTGTTCTCCGCCCGGCCAGCTCCTCCCTGCATGACCGGCCCAGCTGAGCCTCCAGCTGAGTGCTTCTTTGATGCCAGGGACAGTGAAGAGGGCAAGGCCTGGAGGAGGTGCGTGTGAGGGCACCCCGTCATCCCCACTCCTCATCGGTGCTCCCTGAGCACCATTTTCCTCCCCATGATTAGCGGCCCCACAGCTCCTGCATCGTAATCCACACCACAGGGTGGACACAGCCCTGAAGTCCTGCTTCCAAAATGTCACCGTTTCTTCCTCTGCACACTCACAGCCTCGCCCTGTTCCTGAACCCAGGTACTCTGCTCCCAGAAAGGACGCTCAGCCTCCCGGCTCACAGGAGGACACTCCAAAATGCAGGCCTAACGACCAGGTCACAGGCAGCATCCAGAAGACTTCCTCCAAACAAAGACATGCACACAAGGCTCTTTGTGACAGAACTATTTGTAAGAGCAAAAGAGGAAAGGACCCAAGTGTACATCCCGGAGGCTGGTTGAATTTCTGCGGGACATTCCACACACCTAGAGGCCCACATAACTCTACAAAGCAACAAGAAAGGTCTCCATGTACTGTCATCAAGAGCCAACCAGATGGAAGTTTAAAAACAGTCCCAGACGATGTTTAGTGTGTGTCCTTAGGTAAAAAGAAAAAGGAATTACAAATTACACATGTTCCTCTTTCAAAAATAGATAAAGGCTAAATCAAAACTTTTAAAGAGTTACCTATGAAAGATGGACGGACAGAATTGGCAACCTGGATACAAGCTGGACCACTATGAATGTACCCAATTTTTAAATTTGGACTTTGGAACTGTGAAAATATTTTCCACACTGAACAAGCCCGATGCCCTCTGATCTCAGACCCTAAGCAAGGTCAGGCCTGCTGGTCATTAGATGGAAGACCACCTAGGAAGACTAGGTGCTGTGGCTGTAAATAATAATAAAAAGTAAGGGATTGTAAGCTGACAAGATCCTTGCAATGTGTGAAATCAACAAAAGAGCTGCCTCACCACCCCCAAAAAGATTAATAATAATGATAATAAAGAAACAAAAAAAAGAATATGCTACACAAATAAATTTTTAATAGAAGCAATATAAAATGTTTAAAAGGGACTCTAACTCATTTTGTATATTGACTTGGTGGCAGACTGGAGAATTATGTCATCACTGAAATCATTTATTTTCAATTTTAGCAAGTAATTTTTAAAGAAATCTTGAATTCATTCAGTACTCTCATTAATAGTAATTGCATTGGTATTATTAGGATAAAACAAATACATAATTAGGAATTGTGTTACTATTACTAGAAATGAAGATGTTTCAGAATGGGAAAAAGACATACAAATGAAAGAGGTTAAAATCACAGATATCCTTTTCTCTTTCTACAAATGTGTATGCTTTCTGTCTCTTTGCACCTCAAATCACCTCAGAGCAATGTCAACAAATGACCATAAACACCCCTTAGGACCAGACTGTGATCTCTAATTACAATTTCCTCCTAACAGGAACCAAGCGCTCCTTGGAACAGTTACTTCTACCAGCTCTGGGCTGGAGAGTCCAAGATATCTCGACATACCACAAAACAAGGGAGGTATGTGTTTTGCGCTGAATATTAGCCTCCCAAGAGACATCCATGTTCTAATCTCTGGAATCTGTGTAGAGATTACCTTATATGGAAAATAAAAGCATATAGATCTGATTAAATCAAAGACTTTGAGATGAAGAGGCTATCAAAGTGAGCCCTGAGAATAATCTCAGGTATGCTTATAGAAGAGAGGGTGAGGAGATTAGACACAGAAGAGGAGAAGGGATTGTGACTACAGAGCAAAGCTTGAAGTGAAGTGGCCACAAGCCAAGGTTGGTGACAGCCACCAAAAACTGGAAGAGGCAAGAAATGGATTCACGTCTGGAGCCTCTGAGAATAGAACTACCCAGTCAACACCTTGACTTCAGCTCAGTGAAAAGAGATTTCAAGACTTCTGGCCTCTGGAATGGGAAAACATTTAATTTCTGTTGTTTTTAAACCACAAAGTTTGGAATTTCTCATGGTAACCATAGGGAACCCACATCCCATCTACTAATTTTACATTTGTGAGTACATAATAATAGTACCAACTCAATAAAAACACAACGATATTCATGCAGAACATAAGGAAACCAATTCATTATTCTGACAGAAGCTAATTTGAGGGGGCATTAATCATGCCTTTCTCGCATGAGAAATGCCTCAGGGAAACCAAATAGAGTTGACACAAGAATGCTTTCCTTATCGAAGAAGTCAGGCTAACAAAAAGCAGAATTTATGGAATTAGCTCATTACCTTTACCAACTCCTAAGGAAAAATCTATCTACAGCCACGGAGTCATCAATAATTACCAAAACTATATAATAATATTAAGCCAGTTATTGTTCTCACCTTGCCACTACAATATTAAAAATCAATTAGAGATCTATGAAAAACATGCAGGTACCTACGTTTTTGGCAGCAACACTTTGAATTGACCCTTGTAACCAAGAAGTAAAGACAACATTGAACTGGAGTCCTAGCCAGTGCAATCAGGCAATAAAAAGCAATGAAATTAAGCATTATGAGAAAGAAATTAACAGAAGCGGTCATTTTGCAGATCATAAGAAACAGTGACAAGCAAAAAGAGTGAATCTACAGATAAATTATGAAAGGCAAGAAAGCTGGAGTTAAGTTGGTAGACACACACTCAATATACAAAATAACTTAATTCTACTCAAATCAACTAGATTGATATTTTAAGGTAAAGAATTCATTAACAACAGGAATGATAAAAAAAAATCTAACAACCTGGGTTAATGGAATGATATTCACTGAAGTTGACATTAAATAAGACCTAAATAGACTAATTCTCTCTACAGACTGCAACACTCACTGCAGTATAGATAAAAGATTTCAACTCTCTCCTAAATTGTTCTATGGATTCAACATGATACCAACAAGTTGTATGTAGCTTGGTACTGCAAAACTCTATTTGAATTCTACAATTTATGTGGAAATACAATTGGCCAAGAACAACCAAAAGAATATTAAAAGAAAAAACAAGGTGAGAGACTGGCTCAACTTCTAACATCGGACTAATACATTAAAACTTTGCTGTCCATGAAAGGAAGAGGATGGTGGTACTAGCACCAGGAGAAGAGAAATAATACGACTGGACTCAAGAGGCACAGAACCTCACCTATGAAGAAACACGTTTTGAGAATAAAAGGCGACAATGGCTGAGCAGTAGAGATAAGGACACTCTTTTTTACGATACATGAGGACTGGGATGGATAATTGCCTAGTCAAGGAAAGAACTTCTGCATCATGAAAAATCACCCCCAGTGAACTGTAGGGTGTCAGACTTAAGGATGGTGATGTGGGAGGAAAATGTCTTTAAATGACTTTTCTGGGAGCAAAAAAGGAGATACTGGGGCAGGATTTTAAAATTAATAACTCTCCAAATGAATAACTTCTCAATGAGTCTACATACAAATGAAGAACCTCTGTTGATCAAAAAAGACACTTACATTAAGAGAGTAGAAAAGACCCAGAGAAGGAAAAGGAGGAGAGATTTTAGAACCACATCAAGAATTACTTAGAAGTGTTTTATCTCCAGACTCTACATAAACTTAACTCCCTGGAGATATCAAAAGAAAAAGGTGAGCAGAAGGGAAAACAAAAATGACTTGGGTGAACTGGCGGCAACTCACAAAAGCACAAACCAAGCACCTGGCAGCCAATCATAAGAAAAAGTGCTCAGCCTCCCTAGGAATGAGAAAAATGTAAACGAATACCACCCAAAGGTGCTGAGGCCTAAACAAAACTTTTTTCTAAGAGGAGGGATCCATCTCTACTGCTGCAGGAAAGTCACCAGCCTCAGCACCTCCTGACAGAAAAGCAAAATGTATTCTCAGAAACCTGAACCAGGTTTTAATAACTACTTCATCAGAATTATAGAAAATAGAGAACACATTAACCATGAAAGAATCAAATCCACAAAATCTGGATGCGTGGGAAATTCCTACAGGACAAAGAGACTTGGCTTCATCCACTACTAAGCAGCAGGAAAAAAGGGGTACTCTCGAATCCATTAAAAAGACATTTTAACAGACACATACCGACAAATTGCACTGCGTGGCTGAATTGAGATTTTTGTTAATTCACAGAAGACATCTGGCGACCTAATCAG
This sequence comes from Cynopterus sphinx, assembly GCA_030015415.1. Lineage (NCBI taxonomy): Eukaryota > Metazoa > Chordata > Mammalia > Chiroptera > Pteropodidae > Cynopterus > Cynopterus sphinx. The sequence continues at coordinate 292,111 of JAKZJJ010000046.1, forward strand.
AGAAAAGCGTCAACACATACACACACTATATAGAGTTTTGGCAGTCCTGTCACTTATGTGCTTGATAGCAGAACTTCTCTATGTTAAAAGATAGATTCTGGGTATATATGGAGGAGGAAATGATGTCTGGGATTTGCTTCTCAGGAGAAAGTGGGGAGTGCAAGAGGGAGCAAGATGTATGTAAAACATAGAGAGACATTTAAAGCTGGGCACTGGCTTGCATGTACATTACACTATTGTCTCCTGTCTGTGCTTGGAAATTTTCCTAATAAAACATTTTTTATATATCTTTGTGGCTCTCTAAGCTCTCCAAGAGCTTCCCACATTCCAACTCCTTGTAGCTTCCCCTCCCCACTCCCTGCAAGGCCAGCTCCATTCCTCCTTTAATTCTCCAGTGACTACTAGTCCTTCAAACATCACCTCGCATTGTTAAACCCGCCTATTCCCAGCCAGACCCGGTTGTGTCCCTCTGCTCTCTGCTCTCCCGGCTGTATGTGTGTCCCCTCCCAGCAGCCGACCTGGCGGTCATCAGGAAAGATAGATGATTTACTTATTCTTTCTGAGATCACTATCCCCCAACTGTGTGGCCCTTGGGCAGAAACTGGAGTCTCCCATCAGTTTGCCTGCATCCAGCAGCTACTCCACTGATGATGAACTGAGAGGAGACCATGGGCGTTTCACTTAGCATCTTTGTGGAGGTGATGTGAAATAAGTCCCTGATCGGAGGTGGTGGTACTCTAGAACCAAGAGATTAGACCATGTCTGGCACTGAGAAAGGAACCAGAAAATATTAACTGATGCTGGGCAGCATGCCTGCTGCCACACAGTAGGAAGTCATTAAAAAGTTGGATGAATGAATGAATACCGAATGAGATCCTGGATGTTGCTCAACTCCCAGGCTCCCAGACTGGGAAGAGGAAAAAGCAGCCAGGACCCGGCTGCTCAGGAATCTCAGGGCAGGGGGCACGTCTGGGTGACCAACCCTAAGAAATACTGCGTGCACCTGCACTTCCTACCACAGACCAGGCGCCAGACCTGAAGCTGAGCCTAGAAAGTGAAGCTGAAGGCCTTGCTCCAACACTCTGCCGAAGCTCTTCCAGGGAGACCCACAGAGCTTCCCCAGCCCCAGTGGCTCCCAATCATGGCAAGGCTGAGAAGGTCCCCCCCCCTTCAGCACCGAGTGGTGCATCCTGGCTAACAGGCTGGCCACCTTGTGCACAGCGGCTAAGGGGAACTGAGGTGGGCTGGAACCTTCTGCCTGGGTTCAAGGTCTACACCCAGGTCATATTATTCCCAGTGGAGACTGACCCTCGACAAGTCCCTGTAACTTACTCCCTGTGTCTCTGTTTTTTATCCTCTACCAAATGGGGACGTGGCAAGTACCTGCTCAGTGAGGTTCCAATTAACCTAAGGTGATAAAGCACTGAAAGCAGAATTTCCTTTTGCACACAGCTAAAAGTTCACAAACATTGGCTCCTAGTATATTTATTATTATTATTATTATTATTATTATTATTATTATTATTATCATCATCATATCATCATCATCATCATCATCATCATCATTACCTGCTGCTACTACTAAAAAAATTCACAGGCAAGTCCCCCAATGATTTAAGAAGTTCTCCAGGTTGAGACTGAGGCCCCCATTTACACATGGGCACTCAGGCGTGGGGAGAACCTTTGCTCTTGGCTTCCCTCTCCTGGTCCCTGGTGTTCACCACCCTACCCTCACACGAGGCCTCTACATGTGCTGCTCCCTCTATCCAGAACCAATCCTTGGCCCTCTGTGTGATCCACCCCTAACCCCATTGGGCAGTGGTACTCGACCTCCTGCACCCCAGGCTATTCCCGATGGAACCGTATCTCCATTTGCAATGACACTTGCAGGTGATGGTGTGACACCAGCCAGCTGTGTCCTCAGGACTTCCATGTCTAGGAGGCACAGGGAGAGGCCAACACAGAGGAGGCACTGAGCCAGAGCATCCTGGCCCGCCCTGTCTTTGCGTGCCAGCCCCTGGGCCTGGGCACCCCCTCTTCCCCAGAGCAGGGTCAGAGGCCCCTTCTGGGACCCCTCACACCGCCCACTCTGGAGTCCTCACTGTCAGAAGACAGATCCATCACCTGCACTGGACTGGGAGTCCCAGGAGGGGCAGGGCCAGGATCATCTTGGTGACCACTCTGCTCCCCAGTACCACCCAGCAGCATGAGGGTGGAAGCTCCAGGGGAGGCTCAGGGAATGTCGGCTAAACACCTGGGGACGAGGGCCAGCCATCCTCCCAACAGTGCTAAGAATCATCAGGCCCACAATGGCTAGATTAGGATATTCCCCAGCCTCAACTGCCCCACCGTCCCCAGACTCACTGCTCCCTTCAGGTGGCAGATCTCGGAGCCCTGGGTGTCCCCAGGGTCCTGGTGAGTCCCAGACCCCAAAGGCAGTCCAGGTCCCTCCTTCAGAAATTTGGAATGATGCCACCTGGAGGGACCACGGCGTCCCAAAGCTGCCCCTGGGGCCAGAGAGGAAGCTTGCAGGTAGTAAATCCAAGGAATCAGAAGCGGTGGCATCTCAGAGGCCAAAGGGGTCCCCCAAGGGCACTACCAGACCCCAAGGAGCCTGAGGAGCATGAAGGCTCACCCATTCCAGACACCTCCACCTTCCTTGGGGCTCAAGTCCTCGCCTTCCAGCCCATCCCTGTCCCCCACGCCCTGCGCCCCCTGCATCCCAGTCACCACCCTACAGCTCTCTCTATAGAGCTATTGTGGAACCACTGGGTCATGTTCTTGCAGCCACGCCCAACCCCTGAGACTCGAGGTGGGAGATTCTAGAAAGCCTGAATAAGGGTCCCCCACTTGGGGAGCCAATTAGAGGGAATGGGAGCATATTGAGTAGAGTGCTTTTGCAAGGGTACTGTTCCTATGAACAAGCGTTGCATTCTTTACTGGGAGGGCCCTTTCCGCGCAGCACCACCCAAGTCGCTTTGACTCAGGAACTGCACTTGTGTCTTACCACTGGCCACACCTATTCCAGAGTCAAGGTGTCTTGACCTCTGATGAGATCCCACTGTCCTCACAATAATGTTTACGTCGGTATAGGAGACAAAGATGAGGCTAAGCAGCTCCGATCCTCCATTCATAGAAGCCATGGAACTGCGTTTCGCTATGGGCCCACGTTGACCCACAGCACTTTCAGTCGGCCCGTCCGTGAATTGACTCCCTAACGGAAGTCTCTGTGATTCCCACTGCTGCCTTTTCAGCCTCTGCCGGTGGTGCATGGCATGACCAACCGTTACGTGCTTCCATGGAACAACTGACAAATCTCTCCCGGACAATACAACAGAAACACAAAGCATACATTTTTCCCTTACATTTCGGGACGGACGTTTGGTGCACCTGATTCCGAAACAGCCTGTGCTATGGCGGGGGCTCACTTTTGAAAACAGGCGTCAAAGATCGAAGTTCTAGGGAGTTCCCTAACATCATGACTCCAAATATAAGTGGTCCCCAAAGCTGTTCTCATGGTGTGTCTCTGTCTCCTCGGGGCGGCCAGGAAACCTCCCTCCTTCACAGGAACTCCGGAGACACATGTCGCCCGCAGGGAATGACATTCTGGGGACACACCATGCAGTCAGCTCCTCGCTGTTACTGGCTCCAGTCCGCGTTCCCTCGGGACACTAGAGAACAGCACCCATGTCCCTTTCAATTCACGCCCGGAAGGAGTGTCCCACAGAGCATGGAAATACCTCACGCCTGTGTCCTTACAGGAAGCTGCCAGTGCGTTTCTCTGGAGTCCATAGCATGTAGCCAGATCACTGCTCCCAGGCATGGATCTGGGAGGAGACCTCTCCAGCGCCTCTGTGTGACTTTCATGTCGACTCCTATCAACAGAGGCGACAGCTGTGCAGGTTCAGCAACGCTTGCTTTCCCATCGCAATGAGCAAACCGATACCGCGCCACGCTCTTTTTTCTCCTGTCGGTATTATTATTGCCACTGAAGGGCAGATCCCAAACTGACATTCTTCTGAGTGGGACTTCCACTTGGCGGGACAGCGATGATGATGGCTTTGAACCGTGCACTGCACTTGTGTCTTTCTAAGACAAATGTTCCGATTCTCGATTTCTTGACATCTGATGAGATCTTACGGGCATAGAATGGTGTTTACATCAGTGTGTGGGAGAGAAAATACAGGGAGCTGCATACGATCCAGGATCTTTCAATTACTGAGCCACAGAAGTCACCTTCCCAGCCGGCCCTGAATCCATGAAAGCACTTGGATCCCTTCATAAGCATTGGCTCCAAAGAACCAGGGATTCCTCAAGTTGCTTTCATGCAGGGAAGAGATGCCAGGCACATGCAGGGATACTTCCCTGCAACTTGATTGAGAAAATCTCAGAGCAATACAACTAGAAATATGAGGTTATCATGTCTCCTGGCACATGCCTGCCTTTGTCCCCATAAGGAGCAAAGGCGTGGTGTGGTAGCGGCTCCTTTGAAATGGAGCTTCAAACACTTCCTTCATGCTTTTGAAGGTGTGATCCACATCGCATGAGGCGGGCATGACTGCTCTAAGAGCATGTCTCTGATCTTTGGAGACGCCTTTGACAACTTTCCCCTTTAGAAACATCCCAATCCCCACTTGCTCGATGGAATGGCGTTGAAGAGCCAACACAGTGCAGTTATCTCCTCATGGAAACCAGATTTCTCCACCACGTCCTTGAAGGCACTCGAAAAATCCCTCCCTGTGGCCCCGGATACATTAGCAGTGCAAGGTGTACATGCCGCAGCCAGTGGGTGTAGCCTGTGCTCTCAGTGAGGAGGAGAAGCGGCCACTGCTTTCCTGTGGAGTCCCTTGGTGGCAGCCAGATGCACTGCTCGACAGCATGGATCTCTCTAAGAAGAATGGTTCTGCGATCCCGTATTGTCCAGGGATCCTGGGCTCTCACCAGAGGCACTACAACCGTGTCAGTTCAGTTGTGCAGTCTTTGCCAGGAAGAACTGGGAACTCACTCTCTGCTACTCCTGCAGCTGTATTGTATTTGATAGAGGAGATATAATTTTGCATATTTTTTACAGCAGTCCTACACTTGACTCTACAAGTCCCTTTGAGGATGCTATGATGTTTCCAACTGCCATCTCAGTTATCACCTCATTCTGTTAAAGCTGTGTTTGATCAATCCAAGTCTAAGACTGACAGGACAGTGGTTAGTCCTCTGAGGATCTCTTGGAAAAGTTATTCACTCTAATGTGAAACAACCTCTTTACTTTCCTGGGACAGGCCAAGCGTTAAAGGGGGTCTATGATTATACAGTGGAACAAGAGACTCCAGTCAGGCGTAATCCATATCCTTACCAGCTTCAGTGAATCTGGTTTCATTGTCACCTATTATTTTGGGAGCTCTTAGTTTCTGGATTTCTAATAAAAGAACTTGCCCATGAATTTTTGTTGAGTTCATGAGTTTGTTGGGAAGAATGGTCCATAACTTTCTACTCTGCCATCTTTCTGATATCATCTCTTTACCATTTAACATTTGTAACACATATCTCAAATTTCTAGTTTTCCAATGTTATGAAGCTCACCTGTGGACCTTCATCTGTATTGCAAAATATAAAAAATATATATGTGGTGTATCTTTATAGATGTTTCTCTATTATTTTCTTCAGAATTCATTAAAAAACTAGAGGTAGAATTTATTATTAGTTTTTCTTTGGATTGTGCAGAGAAATAATTATAATGAAATTTTCACCTTTCTCAGTTTTTCACATTTCACCTCTTTCTTTAAAATACTCTTATCTGCTGCTTTATATTCTTGATTATATTTGGGTATCCACAATATAATTAATTGTGTTAAATAGTTGCACTGTTATTGAATGCTTTAAATCTTCAAGAGCATTAAAACAACATTTCTCTAACAATAACATACTTCACCAGAAGATGGCATGCTTCACTCATTTGACTATATGTGTGTTTTTATATCTGTACAACAATTTTATACAGAAAGGCTCTTTCAGATTGTAGAGTTGGTCTTGAGGTAACTAATCAAAAATATAAAAATGTCTAAAAAAGATATAGTCAATTAATTAGTGTTGATGTGTTGGTCTTGAAGGGACAGAATTTAGTGGGTGAGACACCTGGCATAGGGCAAGGCATATCAGAATTGAGGTTAGCAGTGGTACCTGTGGAGCATCTTCTTGCTCCTGGGAGAGAAAGGTTATAAAAGGCTAGAAGTTGTCAGGGCTCCAGCTAAATGGGGCTGATCTTGAATCTCAAGCTGGACTTTGAGCAGAAAATATATGTTCTGGGCCATTGTGGCTGAAACAGCTGAGGACTGCAGTATTGGGTAGGAACACATGGAGGCTGAGGTTTGTAAGCTGATGAGAATCACATGATGATGAGAGATGGGTCCAAATTCAAGGGACTTGCTCAGAAGGGTAGACAACTTAATTGTATGTCTGTGAAGGAGCACGTCTATCTCAACAGCCAAGCAAGAGCTGGACATGAGGTCTGTGTGTTTATGAATTCCACTGCCATGCATGAGGGTTGTTCTTTAATACTGGCACCAAACAAGTCATGCACCTTGAACTTGAAGCTAGAGTTTCTTTGATTGCCTCTTAAACCCTCTAACATTCTTCCAAGATAGGAGACCTGGGCATTCTTGAGCAGAGACTAACCCCTTTCCAACACTCCTTCCTAGATTCTGTTCCCTGTATTAAAGATACTCTGTAGAAAATAGACAAATTTCCTAAAATATACTATGCTCTACTTTCTGGTCCACTCTTCTTGCGGACTCTCTTTGAGCCCTTTCTTTTCACCCTGAATGATCCACTGACACTGATGCTAGACTGAACTGATTCTGAACTTGCTCATCCTTGGAAACTACTTTGGTTAACCTCTCAAGCTAGTTTTTTAAATGCTTTTAATAAAGGAGGAAAGTTTACTAAGCAATTTTCCACATGTTATTCAGCATACTGAAATATTTCAATGATATAATAAATGTTAAAATTGTTAGATGACTAAAGAAATTAATGAGTTTGAAAAATCCATCAATTTGATTCAACAACATTTTAGATATTTCTCAGTATTCTCATGGAATGTTATTCATAATACCAGTTTTTTTTTGCTTATTGTCGGTTACTTTACACTTGTCATATTATTCACGTTGTTATGATCTTGTGAGATTTGGAATTGCCTTCCTCCTGGTTATGAGTCTTCTTGGTTAGCTTCTAGAATTTAATTGTCCCAATAAGTACACTCTTTTTCCTCTCAAAGTATATGACATATGATCCAAACCTGCCATTATAAAGTAGTTCTCATTGAAATATTACAGCTACATATTTTAGAATTATTGAGTTTATAAAACTATACAAATGTTACAGCTAAATATATTAGATTTACGTTGCATAACATTTAAATATGCAAGCAGAAGTTACATATCATAGAGTTTTTCACTGATGACATTAAATGCCTCAAAAATGTTTCTTGTTATAGTATAAAGAAATGTCTCTTAGGTAGAATAATAAATACATAAAATCTGCAGCTGTGATAAGCACATTTTCTCTTTTGATAAATTTAAATAAAACATAAAAACATAAAAAATTTAAAGACAAAAGTTTTTGAGGTTTGAGGATTCAAATAGTGTATTGATGACAATTACAGAAGTTAACAGAGACACTTTTGTTGCTTGGCAGGTACCACTTTATACAATATGCTGAAAATGCAGTGGAAACATCTCAATATTTTTACAGTCATCATACTGTGATGGCCTTGACAATAAGAGAGTCATCAGACTCTAAATACAGGGACCAAAATGAACCAGGTATCCAGACACTACAGTCTGAAATTTATCAGCTACCTTTTGCACCAAGACCAGAGTTGTCTTTGGGCAGCTCCCAGTCAATAACCAAGTACAGTGAAACAGAAAGGCAGAGTTGTCCCTGGAAGATGAAGGGACTTCTTGATGATTGACTCAAGACTTCTCAAGCATAGCCTTACCAAAGCCTCCTAACAGACATTGAGGGCAGTCTGAAGTGCTTCCATCCAATCTTCTCTCTTTCCTTTTTAGCTCCTTCTTATTCTCTCACAGGTGTTTCCTCTGGCAGAATACCTTTCACATTTAACCTAATTTCCTTTTTGGTGTGCTTCTCTGAAGACTAACAAATACAATCAATGAAATAATTTTTATGTTTGGGTGTTTACATGACTTAAATCCATTTCTCTCATTTTTATAGTATCTTCTAATTATAAAGTAACATATGTTCATTAAACAGTAAAAATTATGTATGCCCCATTTTTTATGGTTTGAGAATTCAATAATAGTGGGAAAATATGTGTCACTGCAACAGAATATCAGGCCATGAGCTCTGACAGACTTTCTTCAGTAAGCTAAATGATGACTTCTAACTTTTTTGACCTAGCTTAAAATCATTTTGTTTTTTGGAATTGGTGAAAACAGCAGGTAGAGACGTGGTAAAATGTTTCCTTTTTATTCAGGGGTCTGGTTTCACCAAGCAGAAGCACCCCTGAGCTAGCTAAAATAAAGGAGTTTTATTCTAAGTTTGCAGTGGACAATCTTATGAGGATCCAAGGCAGGAAACCAAAAGTGTGGTCAGACTGCATTGGTTTAGAACTTGGAAAGTAAAAACTAAGGTTATTTATCTAAGTCTTTATGTCTCTTAAAAGCCTGGGAAAAGATAAACATCTGTGGCACTTCTGCTAAATCCTAATTCTTTAGTTCTCTATTGATAAGTAATGTTATTAACTTTGACTCATTAAAAAAAAAATTGAGGAAGATTGCATAGAGTTTTCTCCACAAGTCAAGGAATCTATCATCGATCTATGTATCTATGTAGCTCCCTACCTACCTACCTACCTACCTACCTACCTTCCATACCAAGCTCCAGATACTTAGTCATTCATTTCCCTAGCTGCCTGGAGGTTAGAAGTGTTGAGAATGTTGTCAGCTGATGGCTCACAGGAAGAGACACTTCACCCAAGATTGACATTCAGTTCCCAGCTAAAATTTATAAAACTCTGGGAAGGAGGGAAACAAAGGGGTTGGATAGTCAGCACTGTGATGCATCTGTGATTCAAGCATTTTGGAGGGATAACTAACAATATGATGATCAAGAACTTGCCTTGCTTGGCATACTCTACGAAATAGCAATGCTACTTAAATGAAAATCCCAAAGAACTAATTAAGGATGCTGAAATGTTTACTCAGTTGTTCAGTATGTTCAGTTCAGAAACTTCATAAATCTCCTAATAATCTAAGGATTTGTTGAATAATGCATACCATGGAGTACAACACAGCCATTATAAATGAGGCAGCATTAGCTTTGCAGACTTGTGAGGGCTAATCTCAGTAAAGGGCTAAGTGAAAGAAAGCAAGTTATGAAACAGCATATATAATAGGTTTCCTATTTTAATTAATTTTTAATCTATTATATAAATGCATGGGAAACAATTAGAAAATTATATACCAAAATACTAACAGTGATTATCTCTGGATGGTGTGATTAGGTAGGATTTTAATTCCATTATTTTGTCTTTTTATTTTATGCATTTATTAAATTTGTTATACAAAATACATGTTTACCATGTTATTAAAACCAAAGAAAATTATTTGAAATAAATATTTTCTAGTTGACCTCAGTCATAAAATATATTAATAAACACATTTACCAAATTGGTTTTGTTTTCTGATTAAAGTAACAGCTCTCAAATAATTCTCATTTTCAGAGATAGAACCTCCAACTTCCCTCTCCATATATTTATATGTTTACCTCCTCTTTCCATGTATTCAGGTGGAGAAATATATAAGTGAGAAAAATAAATTGTTGGCTCTCACACAAGGGCCACTTCCATTTGTTATAGTATGTTCAGAGTAGGCTATGTTCACTTTCAACTTTTTACAATAAGTAACCAAATGGTGGCCTAGTTAATCACACCCGATTAAGTTAAACTGATAAATGGCACCTAATAAAGTTTTGTGTAATCATCCAGTCCCTATGATTTCCAGTTGTCTTCAAAGTAAGCAATGTTTAAATTTGTAAAATCATCTCCAAATTCTCATTGTTTTTGCACTTAAAAATAAGTTTTACTAAGCATTTTTTTTTCTCCGTTTCCATGGAGAGTTCCATTCTTAACTTTTATCCTCAAAGAATTCCTACTCATGCTAAGGAAGTACACTAGGCTACCAATGCCTTTTAATGGCCTTTCAAAGGGTTTTCTTTTAGTCTGGCTTCCTTAAAGAATCAAAGAGGTTTCGCTTTTATACAGCAGAAACATGCACTTGAGGATTTATTGATGACACCCATGTGGGGAGTTGATCTAATGGATTCCTTTAACTGATGCCCTGAGGGGAGCAGTGCAGGCAAAGTTACACTTTAAGGAGGAGATGGGTGCCTGTGTCAATAATCCCATTAGTCTTACTGTTCTTCCACTTTCTCCCTAAACACCCACACGCATCACTTCTGTTTCTCCCTTACTACAGAGATGAAATTAAATTCTTTGTTATCTTGTATAAATGCAACTTTCTTATCTTACCTTCTCTGAGAAAGCAGGAACAATGGTACAACTAAAGGAGATTTAACTTTTAAGCTTTCAGGATTGTTCCTCTACATTTCCTGAATAGTGGGTGGACAAATGACTGTAGTTGCCTTTTTCCAGGTGTTGAGGTGGTGTCTTGGCAGCAGTGCAGCCTTCAGACTGAACAGCTGCTTCCAGGTTTCTGACCATCCTACCTCAAGGCCCACAGCCTCCTTATGCCTTATCAGCAACCCAGCAGAGACTTGGCCTCAGGATAACTAGGAAGTCCTGAAAAGAGAAAAAGTATCCACACCCACAGGGTATAAATACTTAGTGTTGATTAATTTAGTACTTTAAGTCACTGCAACAAGAAAGCAACTGTTTACCAGCTGCTACTTAAAGGGTGCTGATGAAGCTTGTATTTATTAATGTAGAATCAGAGGTATCTCCACCATGGCATAGTAGCTAAGAAAACAAGGATCAGGTATTGTCTGCCTACCCTTTTCCTTTCAACTATTTATTATTATTGTTTAATATTTTAGAGTTTCCTAGCCTAAAAACAGAAACCTGAAGACTTCTTTT